>JAGSMP010001377.1:0-55836 GCA_029286625.1 Parnassius orleans | reverse complement strand
AAAGAGCAGGTATATAATCACTAGATTATATACCTGCTCTTTGAAATTATCATTCACCATTCAGGGGTTACACAAATTTTTACTCGAGACTGTCCCCGAATACCGTCAATAAAGTGGGACTAGCATTTTATGTTAGTAGACTTGTTAAGAAAACCAAGCGATTCTCGATTGTGCATGAGTCTGGGAAAAGGACGGCGTGAGCAGGAAATCACCCGTGCGAAGCCGGGGTGGATCGCTAGTATTAATATAAATATAGAAAACATAAGATATAACTAGTATACAAATAAATTAAATAACACATCGAAAGGAAAAGCGAAGTCGACCCCAAAGGTTTGGCCATGGGGTGACCTGTAGCCCCGAGTGCCGACTCATCGCGCATTCAACCCTTTTCAACTGACCCACATATCGATCCACCACATTGTTAAATGCTCTTGCATTTTTGAAATAATCGCAAGCTGTTATTTTAATCACTGCCATTGTGGGTCTATCTCGCAGAGCACCTAATGGCTGGCCGCCGCAATTATCGTTATTTGGCCTATATCTTTTTTAGGTATAACACTAGGCGAATGTTAAATGTTACCGCAATTTCATTTCTAATATATCTCTTTAATATAAATATAATAATATAAAGGTAAAGGGATTAAATATACATATCAAACGATGCCATAGTAAAGTATTTCGGCTTCACAGCCTACCGTAGAAATTCATAACTCTATTAGTAATTCCTCTAATGACACAAATTTTCCCTTTTTCGGAGCAAATTTACAATTATCATCGTAATGTACCAGTGGTTAAAAGAATTCCTAGAGGTGCGAGGATGCAGCTTGCTAAAGCATTGTCATGCACTATTCAAAATTGTTTCACTAATAGTGAAAAGAGTTGGCAAAAATTATTTACTTTCGCGTATTCCCATTTTCATTTTGATAAAACAATAAATAAATCAATTACGTCTCAACTAAAAGAGACATCTTTCAAAATTTAGATTACCCAATTAATACTCATTTATCTCGACCACGTCCTAAATTTGATTTAAAAAAGTAGTTGAGTCGAAAGTAATGGCGACTTAAAAAATGCATCCCGTATTTTATTCTCAGACGATATCCTGGCTCCTCGTAATGCCGAAACTCTTGAAAGCCTTCGTCAGAAGCATCCTTCGGTCAATCCTTCTCAGGGTTTACCGCTGCCTCCCAAGACTTCTATGCAACCTTACAAATTTCTGAAAAGACACTTTAGAAGCAATTATGTCATTTTCGAATGGCTCTGCTGGCGGCATTGACGGAATTACGCCTCAACATCTTAAAGATCTTGTAAGCGCTTCTGCCGGTGACGCTGGCGGAGTACTTCTAATGACATTACAAAATTATGTAACTTTATGCTTTCTGGTAATGATAATCCAAATTTCATTGCATTTTTATATGGGGCAAGATTATGTGTCTTCAAAAAAAAAAAGGATAACGGTATCCGTGCTGTTGCCGTTGGTTCCACATTTTGACGCTTAACTTCAAAATTAGCTTGCAGGCACATAATCTCTAACCTTAAGACAAAATTTCAGCCTACTCAACTAGGCTTCGGCACTAGAGGTGGCTGTGAGGCGGCGGTAGATTCAGTGCGTACATTTTTAACAAACTCTGATGCAGATGTTCTTGTGAAGGTTGACCTAAGGAATGCTTTTAACTCTATCGATAGGGTAACCCTGCTGAAAGAAGTGGCTAACAATACCCCGAAATTTATCACTACGTTTGGCAATGTTACAGTCAAAATACTAACTTGTTTTACAAAACCATGTTATTGATTCTGCAGTCGGTGTTCAGCAGGGTGACCCACTAGGTCCAGCACTTTTCAGTTTGGAATTCAACCCATTATTTCAAATTTGAACCAAGCTGAATATCTGGTACCTGGACGACGGTACACTGGGAGGTAGAGCAGATGACGTCCTCAGTGATCTTACTTATATTTTCGAAATTTTAAAATATTGGTCTTGAACCAAATAGCAATAAATGTGAAATATTTTTTCCAATAATTTATCTATTTCTCACAGAGACACTTTAATTCAAAATTTCAATCATATTTCTCCAGGAATAAAACTGTCAATACGGAATCACTATACCTGCTAGGTGCCCGTTGTTTTCGATAGTATTAAACCTGTTTTAAAACAAAATTTGATCAGTTTTTAAACCACGTTGATGAATTGTATAAATTAAGCCCCACATTGCGCTTACTATCTTAAAATATTGTCTCCTTGTACCTAGATTTACATACTTACTCCGCTCGAGTCCAGTCTGGAAATGTTCGGATATTTTAAAAGATATTGATAATAATCTTAAAATAGCTATAGAAAAATTCTAAATTTAACTTTAAATACAACAGCCTGGACTCAAGCTACTTTACCTATAAAATTTGGTGGTATTGGTGTGAAATCTTTCTAGCGTTGCATTGCCTGCTTTCCTTGCTTCCGTGCATAGTGTCAGTAATTTATGTAACATAATTTTAAATAATAAAGTAGACCTGTGCTTTGCTACGGAGGCAGGGCAGGCATGGCAAACGCTCTGTCCCGGCGAAAATATTCCATTGGAAGTTAACCAACAAAACAGTGGATATTCCGTTGGTACAGAGGGTGCAGAAAGATTTGTTTCATAATTTCCATAGTAACCAAGATAAGGCACGCCTTCTAGCTGTTTCGACTAAGGAATCTAGTCACTGGTTACACGCTTTACCATCAAATAATCTCGGCACATTACTTGATGGGGAAAGCTTGCGCATCGCCGTAGGAATCCGACTAGGAGCGGCGATTTGTCAACCCCATCAGTGCAGTGTGGTAGCAGCGTCGACAAGTTTGGGCTCCACGGACGGAAAAGTGCTGGTAGGTTTTCACGGCACGGTTCTTTGAACGATGTCATCCGAAGGACTCTTGTCTCTATAAATGTTCCCTCGGTTTTAGAGCCTTGTGAAATATTTAGAGACGATGCCAAGAGACCCGACGGTATGACATTGGTCCCTAGGGAGAAAGTTAAAGCCCTAGTGTGGGATGCTATTTGCGTAGACACTTTGGCGGCCTCTCATCTCAGGGTACCTCGTTCAGAGCCGGGCGGCATCAGAGGCAGCTGAACTGAGTAAGTGGCGCAAATATGAGTCTCTGAGAGATGACTACATATTTGTGCCATTTGCTGTAGAGACTATCGGTCCGTGGGGTCCATGCGATGAAGTTCTTAAAGAACTCCATCCGCGGCTGGTTGTTGCTGCTGGTGATAAGAGGGCTGGCTCTTTTCTCGCTCAAAGGCTAAGTATAGCCATTCAGCGGGAAACGCAGCCAGCGTTCTTAACACGATACCGCGTGGAGTAGGACTGTTTGATAATTAAATTACTAGTTTTAGTTTTTTTTAATTATAGTTTTAATATTGTATATAATAAAATATTGTATATTGTGATAAAGTTTATGAAGATTAAGTTCACAATGTTATTATTAAAGTTACATAGGTTGGAGGTAATCTCTTTGCAGTATTTACACTCCGTGTGCGTGCGGAATGCTAAAACAGGTGCTACAGGTACTTACTAATAGATATTATTGAAGGATTATTATAACCATAGGAGCGTGCAATGCAAGTTTAGTTTGTTACACTTGGTACTTAAAATTCTAGAAGAGTTAATGAAATATTTTAATTAGATTCAAAATCTTTTACGAGTTTATTATTTATTGTTTTACTTATTATAAGCCAGTGTTTCACCACAATCCCACCTGGTGGTAAGTGATGGATGAAGGTCTAGATGGTTAAACGCACCGTTTTAGTGTAACAAAAGCCTATTCATTCTTGCCTCAAAGACGCCTAGATTGTATTCGGATTGAAAGGCAGACGCCGTCAAATTATTTCACTCCTTTGCGATACGAATTAAGAAAGACGAAAAACCATTTGATTCTAATGCGTGGAATATCAACAACAAGGTTGTGAAAACCCGCCGACCGCCTGGTTGTCCGATGGTGGAAAAAAGAGGGGGGAATTAAAGCATGTAATTCCTGCGCACACTCTCCGTAATGCATCCTATAGAATACCGAAAGTCTGGCTACTCTGCGCCTTTTGCTCGAGGCTGACAAGATTGGTTTTAATGAAATCACATCTAAGTTTCATTTCAATCAATCACATCTAGTTTCTTTGCGGCTGCTTTGGCCCAGGACTCAATGAACCGCCCATAGTTGAGGTTCAGAAGACCAGACAGGCTGCAGTGAAAATATATGCACGTTCAACAATAGCTTCTCTTTTGGACTGGATTTGATGCCGTCTGGCCCGGGCATTCGGCTGTTACTTCTCCACAACTGTGCTGTCGTCTGCATACCCATAGATACCGGACATAAGCAGATTGAAAATATGTAGCAGGAAGAGATGTGCGGAGAGTACGGACCCCTAAGGAACTCCGGCGTTTGTGGCGATAGCATAAAGATAATAATAAATTTATAAGTATCGATACCGCCCGCATCGTCCGCCGGTTTCTCTCCTTTCCCCTAACCCTCGGCCGTTTGGTCTCCCCTGCGAGGGTTTCCATCTGTTGGGTTTTATTTATTTATGTATTATTTATTTATGTATATTTATTTGTTTATGTATTATTTATTTATGTATTATTTATTTATTTATGTATTATTTATTTATTTATGTTAGTATATTAAATATATATTTATGTTTATTTATTATTTCTTTAAAATATTTATTCAGCCCAACCAGATGAGAATACTATATAAATACCCACAATAATTTATAAGTAACCTAAAACTGATATTAATAATAAATTTATAAATATCAGTTTTAGGTTATATATTACATTTAAGTAACCTAAAACTGATATTTTCATTAAAAATATTTTAAATTTGATGATAATTTTTATTATCGTATATAATTCCGCTCTACTTTTGCCCATAACACGAACATAATAATATTATCAAGTTATATGTTAGACCTTTTCTATAAAAGTTACTTCTCTACTTGTTTGTCTAATACATAATATTTTTTGTAATATAATTCTTTTCTCGATAAATCACTCCACTGTTCACTTTGCTAGGAATAAAGAAGGAAAAATATTGGGTTTACTTTATTTTAGGGAGTAATTTAACACTGTGAACATAACTGATTTTCTCGACTTGATTATATTTATCTTACATATTGCGTAGGAAGCGTAATTCCTGTTAAAACGATGTTCGTTACTAATCAAAGTTAAATTTTATTTCAAGATTTATTACATAAAGTTCGAGCCCCTAAAGCATCAATTAAATTGTTAATTAAATGCTTATTTACCAAAACTTCGCATTAAAGGAAAGCATTATGAGTTAAATCTACATATCTTAGATCTTAATATATTTCGAGGACAAGTGTAGTCCACCATTACGTCAGCGTGGCGGACTCTATAGTGACGGTGTAAGATCCATATCCATCCATCCTTCGTCCCGTGGGTTAAGTGGGGTGGTGATAAGAGGCGAAAGAGGGAAACTGAAACAGGAGATGAGTTGCAGCATCTTTCTGGTTACAACTCATAATAATAATAAAAAACTACGGCCGCCAACCCGCCTGTCAAGCGTGGTAACTATGGCAATGTTGTGTGGGGGAGGCCTTTGTTCAGTGTTAGTAAAAAAGTGTGATCTGATGCTATATATTAATATTATGTGCATTGTTTGATTCTTGTATACCGTCGTATTAGAAATAAATTAAGTAAGAAGCGCTCTCGAAGAACCGCTGCACCTACAAGCATTATTGGGGCAGTTCTTTGAACGCCTTCAATTTACTCGTGAAATCGTGGTTTAATTGTATAATCTATAGGAAGGAAAGCTAAAAATAATATATGTTACAAATACATTAAATTGAATAAAATTAAACATATCAATGTCAATGTCAAAACACAATTATCGCTTGAAAATTGTCGTTTGTTGACGTTCATACTGCCAATGTCTCTGGATTCTGATGATGTTAGTGTTGTTGTACTTTTTCTCTTACCTTCATCGGATTCAGGACGTTGGACGTTACTAAAATTAATAATCTTGTGTATTTGTGAACACATCGTGACATAGTTGAGTTATCTAACCGCCGTCGGAACAAGGGTGGCGGGCCCCGGCTCTGATGGCTAACTCGTTTCGTTTGGTGTTCTGGGCGGTTCTTACCGCCCAGGAACACCTGAGTGTAGAGTGTGTACGCAGTGTGAAGGTGTGCGTCCTATCCGTTGTCCTAACGCTTGTTGTTTGTGTAGTGTTTGTGTGTGACGGGCCCGCGACATTTGGGCCGTCGGAATCTAGAACTGGGGTTCGATTAAAGTTACAGGGCCTCCGGAGACTTTCCGTAACGTTTGGAGTCAGGGCGTAGGTGGCTGCGTTTACCACTAGCAGGTTGGGATGTGTTTCGCACTCAAGTATCGCCGAGACATTTCCTTGAAATACTCAGAGATCGTCGGAGAGTTGCAATCCCTGTGTAGGTCGGAGTTTCGCTGATACCACCTTGCTCGGTTTTATGACCTATTCGGTTTTGAAACCTATTTGGACGACTTGGAGGTTGTACAAATTAGGATGAGCCGCGACCTGGCTACTCTTGCGTAGGACATGATAGGTCTTCCGCACGCTTTGTAGATGGAGCTTGTGTCATAAGGACAGTTTGCTCTTGCTGTTAACTAGCGGGTGGAGGCGACGACATTGCAGAATGTATTTTGCGAAGGTCATACCGTTGTCGAATGTGACCCTAGGTATTTGGCCGTTGATTGTCAGGGGATCTGGCGGCCGAATAAAGTTATCGTACCTATCGATTTTTGGGGATTTAGGTTTTGACGATTGAGAGAATTGTTCCTTTGAAAGTATATTGCTACACTTTTCTCAGGATTCACTTCGATTCTCCATAAGCGGAACCAATCGCCTAAGCGGTTGACGGCTGTTTGGAGCATCTTGGTGAGAATTCTTTTATTACAATGGGCGACGAAAAGTGCCGTGTCATCGGCAAAGAGAGCAGTATTAACTACTGGGTCCTTCGGGATGTTACTCGTGAAGAGTGTAAAGAGGAGTGGGGAGAGGACGGATCCCTGAGGGACTTCAGGAGGCGCTTGGAAGAGAGTGTGTTCCCTGTATTCGATAACGAAAGTGGCGATTGGCAAGAAAGGCTCTGATGATGTGAGTGAGCCTATCAGGCACGTTGAGTTTATACAGCTTGTAAAGCAAGCCGTCGTGCCAGACTTTGTCAAACGATTTTACGACATCCAAGAAGAGGACACCGGTGTTAGAGGTTCTACGATTTTTTGAGAGGTTGAAGCCTTTCAGAACGTATTCTGTGAGGCGATGTAACTGATAGGCGGACGAGTGTTCGGGTCTGAAGCCGAACTGCTCGTCTGGGAGAAGCTTGTTTGCGAACACGTGTTTACGGAGGTGATTCAGTATGATTCGTTCGTAAACTTTCCCCAGTGTGCTGAGGAGACTAATGGGTCTATAGCTGGAGGCTAAAATTCGCGGTTTCCCTGGTTTCGCGATTCCTATAACGTGCTCTTTGAAAGCGTCCGGCAAGGAGCAGCTAGAGAGAAGAGCGTTGAAAATGCCGGCAGGAGGCAGACGAGTGGCGCTGAGAGTGATTTCAGCACCCTGTTGCTAATGCCGTCGGGGCCGGGTGCTGATCTCTTTTTGAGATTTTTATTACTCCTGTGACTTCTTCGACTGTCACAGGATCTAAGGGGTCGCTCGCAGGTGGTAGCTCGGCCTCCGTTTCGACCTATAGGAGATGAGCGGGATCTATGTGTTCCTTGGAGGGAAGTGCATTGGCTCTCTAAACTGTCCGCGAGGGATTCGGCCTTTTCAGAGTCGTCAAAGGCGAGATCAGGGGTTTCTGGCCTAATGAGAGGCGGCATGGGTGCTGTTTGCTCTGCTTTTAGATCTCGGGTGAAGCGCCAGTAGGCGTTTTGCGATGGCTCGATTTCCTCCAGCAGGTTGTCCCATTTGCCGTGCCTAAAGTCGGCTATGCGTTGTTTTACCTCGTTTTTGAGGTTGCGAAGTCGAAATTTATTATCTATTGTGCGATAGAGGTCGTAGTATCTTAGGGCCGTATTTTTTGCTCTAATCAGCTGCCGAATGTTTCTCGGAAACTTCGTGTATTGATTGCTCGACACCCAAACCTTACGAGAGCATTCTTCGATTGTTGAGATAATGTGGGCCTATAGGGCGCTAATTGCTTCATTGGCGGTGTCCACAGGAGCTGGCGAGTCTATTTTGTCTGGGATTTTGTCTAAGTGCTGGGAGGTCGTAGACTCGAGTTTGACATCGAACTTACGCCAGTCCACGATGGTTTTGGTCTGAAGGACCTCACCGGCTGGCTGGCCCAGTTGCAACAAGACCGTCTTGTGATCCAAGTCTATTTCCAAAATCGTCTCGATCGATGATATCGACAATGTGACATCTTTGAGTTTTGCTACGTCAAAGATGTCCGGACTCAGGCACAATAACAATGAAGTTTGCTCCGTGAGATCGAACAAAATCATACCATTCGGGTTATTAGCAAGTGAGTTGAGCAATGCTTGCTGTTTAGGTCTCTTTAGTAAGTTAGAGATATCTAATTCTAATAATTGTTTAAGTGGCGGTAAGTACGCCGAAAAATTGGTTAGTGGCGGATGGTCAGTTAGAGCTATCCTACAAATTGACCTTTGGTAGTAGATCAAGGTGCCGCCTCTACGGCTAGTCAACCTGTCATTTCTAACTAAGGTGTAATTTGCGATCTTAGTATTGCGGTGGTTAGGCTTTGAGAAGGTCTCTTGCACTAGCATAACATCTACATCATAGTTGCGCAGGAAGAGCGCAATCTCGTCTTTTTGTCTTCTAAGGCCTTTCGTCAAAAAAAATATACACTACGCGAAAAGAACCGACACTTAAGTATGTGTGCACGTAAAATCGCTTGCGGCTATGTGTGGGTGTCTAGATGTGTGCGGGGGCCTTGAGAGGCGCACGGGACGTGGGACTTCCCCGTCCCGTTGGACCGTCCCTGGCCTAGGGCTAGTACGTAGTAGTTTGCGTCTCCTCTCTCTAATCTCACGCACCGCACGCAAGCACAGACTGACTGCGCTTTATACAAAAATAATGCCTATTCATTTGTATATAATTATTCTACCTTTATTTAGTTACAATATTTGTTTATATGCATGGCAAATTTATGTTATATGTAATAGTTTTAAAGTATATATTTGTACTTTTATATATTTATATTTATATGTATATATATACATATATATTAATATGTATGTATGTATTTATCTTATCTATGTACTTATATACCGTTCTATATTAATTCTATTTTATGGCTTTAATAAAAATAATGTTATTTTTGTCGCCAAACCACACACGTTTTTATTGTTTTCTTGCAATCCTGTCCATCCAAAGGTTGTCTGGAAGAGATCGCTCTTAGCGAGAAGACCACCCGTTGTACCACATATCTTTTTCTCATTTTTTGTTAATATTTATGTTATTTTTTGGCGTACAATAAAGTGCTATCTATCTATCTATGCTTCCCTATGGATTTTCTAAAAAAATATACATACGGCTACCAATTTTTGCAATTGTTAAAAATAATAATAAAAATTATAAAAGTAATCGAAAAAGCCAAAAATATATAAGAGTAAGTAATTTTCAAAGGGTAGTAGGTAATACTGATTATTGCGTACTGAAATACTAAGTGTTGGTTAATTATTTAAGATTACCATTAACTGTCGTGCATATTTTGTTTTGTCGGAAATATTAATATTCCCCATCTGTCAAGATATGTAATAAAAGTTGATTTAAAATTGATTGTATCTTTCGCTACTTAAATACATAAGTTTACATTATATAACATATACCTACTATGTATCTTCTTTGGCACAAGTCTATAATATTCCATTTCGGTACGGTATCAACCCTAGCGTTACACGCTCCGGCTTAATATCACCGGCGCTTGAACTCTCACGGACAGAGAGTGTCACCGCTGTGCTTTCGTTAAAGAAAGTGACAGTCAGAGAGCGTGGTTTAGTTCTAGCTAACTGTTGTACTGCCATTATGTTATTATTTATGAGGTGGTTAAATGCAATGGAAAGACTAGATTGCGTCGGTAAGTCCTATATGCTCAATCGTAGCGTTGAGTTTGTCCTGAGGGGTGGTAGAAGATAATTCAGCAGTGTTATAAAGCATTGCTGATAAAGCAGCCGAGTAAGAAGTCAGCGGCGAAGGAGCTTGTGGGACGGGCTTTGGTTTGGGGGCCTGGGGACATGGCGTTAGCCGTGAGGCGACAAGTGCCGGTGATTTCACCCAAGCGTTGGGTTTCGATGCGGTAGGCGCGGGAAGCCTTGCACGGAGACCCCATTTACGGGGGCGGGCTTGGTGACAGTCTAAGGCGTAGATGTGGGCACCGAGGATGGTGTGAATTAGGGGGCAGGCTGCCGAGAGCGAGACACGCTGGCATGAACCGCACGTCGGAGATGGCTTAAGCCTTTAGAACACCCGCGATAGTTCGCTGGGTGTCCCTCTTTTCCACAATTGTGTGTGGAGTGTGGAGAAGGGCGATGTGGTCTGGTGCGCTTTGCCTGAGAAGGAGATGGGGAAGGAGTAGTCCTCTCCTGAGGAGGGGCCGCCATGGGGTGTTCAGTGCTGGTGGGGCCGCGGATGTGTGCGAAAGCGTTCCCGTGGCCCTGCCAATATGCGACGAAGGTGGAACAACATGGGGTTATAGTCGGTGCGAGTCCGACATAACCCGAGGGGAGTATGCGTAGGCATTACCCCATGTAAAATAAAAAGGCACTTGACTTACCTAGGCCTGCCATAGCAGTTTTTGGCCGAGTGGTCGTAAAGTTGACATCGGTGGCACTGGCCAGCGATGTTGTTCTCCTGTTTCGGAGGACTTCAGCTGCAATCCCCGTTAGGTTGCAGATGCGCCAGACGTTGAAGATCTCCCTGCCTTCTGGAGACAGGTCCAGAATGACAAGGTCTAGGTAACGTTTCTTATCGGTCTAGTGGTGCATTCTGTGCACCTCCCGGTTCGGAAGGTTTTGGGCCTTGAGGTCATCTAATATGTGGACGATCACGAGCTCCTTTGGGAGTCCGCGGATGAACAAACGAAGGTAACGCTCTTCTGGGAGGGCGTAGGTGTAGAAAAAGCTGTTTGGCGCGCAGGTGATACACAGCGGAAATCCTCAGTCGTCTCTAAGAATATGCGGATGCCTGACCGGTGTTTTGAACCTTCGGGCAGTACATTTTTTAAATATTTAGCCAATTGGAAAGGTTGTTCCATTTGGCTTTATCTTGAACGACGATGAGTGGCGGCGGCTTTTCCTTACGTTCGGCAGGGGATCCTTTCGCCGCAGGCAGGGGGTTGAGCGCGCGCCGCGGGGGCTGGATTTTTTGCCGGAGTGGCGTTCGGGGACGAGGGGGCTGAGTGAGACTCGGCCGCCTTTTTGGGGGCTGCGCGATTGCGCTTTTTGCCCTGGACGAGTGTGAAACCTTCGTGTTCGGGCTTGGACAGGGCACGTGTCTTGGTCTCCATGCCGGAGCCAGATTCGGCAAGCTCCCCCACCTTTCGGCGGGAAAGGTGTGTGCCTACAACGAACACCTATACACCTAGAGTGTTGGTATGCTAGTGTGTGTACTAATGCAACAAGCAACACAGAACATTAAGATACGATGGCCGCCTCTGAGGCGGCGGGTGTGTTTCACTCTACTTACGGTTACCAGGAGGGAGAGTTCGCACTTTGTACCACAACAAGCGTGCACTACGCTTCACAGTGAGACTGCTGTCTCTCGGGACAGCGTGCTTCACGCACCACAGCGAGACCACCAAAACAGTGACAAAACACAGTGCTCCAAGTAATACTAAATGTGAATTTCTATTTTCAATCAAGAGAGTGGAGTGACGGGAGTGAACTCAACCGACACGTCCAAAGTCTACAGAGTCCAAGCGCAGAAATGTAAAACGAGAACCAGAACCTGCCTATGTTTTAGAGTAAAGCTCTGATTTCCTAAGATTACGGTGCTGCCATATAGCGGCCGCCAAAAGATGGCCGTCTTTACGGTGTCGACACTGAAAATGACAGAAAAGTATTCCTTACTTTTATTATAAATATCGTCATAGTTACGCACAAAATCTATTAAAATTTCGTCGTCCTGCAACTGGAGCAGGGCAGTGGAAGTAAGAGCTCATTTTGTTTATCGTCACTGGTCACCGCTATCGAAAAAACGTTGCTGAACTATCCGGCACCGTCAAGACGGCCGTTACGCAAATAGACTTTAAACTTTCTGACGTTACAGCGTTAAATATTCGTATTCTAGGATACTACGCTATTTTGTTTATATTGACGACGTTATAGTTACGTCATTAGCGTAATAAAATGGTAGCTTTATTACGACCACCGCACCAGACATAGGGAACCAGAGCTTAAGTACTAGCATATTATGTATGTTATTACTCTAAAGCCAATGTCAAACACATTAATCTAAGGACAATGTGGAACAGAGTATAGATTGTCGCTCAAGAATTTTAAAATTTTACTTTTTAAGAAAAATACTGTAAAATAATTTTTAAAGCAATTGAACCGTTCTAGAAATTCATTCACTACAGGCTATCAAAGTTCACTGCTAAAACTAGTCCTCCTTAAAGATTGCCTCTTATAGGGGTATTTGCCATAGCAGATTAAGAAATAATTATTGTTATTCGAGGCAAATGAAATTAATTTCCGGATAAGTCTTAAAATAAACAGGAGTAAAACAAAGGCCATGTGTAACGTCCATGTTACATACATCTATGCCGGTAGATGTTGGGAGCACTCCGCCCGAAGTTGTTGACCGAAGTTGTAGAAGCTGAACTTGGACCGAGCGAGGGATAAATCGACGGATCCAACTCGCTACCCACGTGCGGAAGATTACGGCACAACATTTTCTCGTCCTGTATACCTTAAAACTTGAAAACAAAAGTGTAGAACCAGTGCGTGTTGCCAGTGATGATAAATTAATCTGAGGCGTGGTTTTTCATAACTGGCCATATGATTAGGTAGAGGGCTATATAACCGAAATAGCCCAATGGATCAATAAGCTGAAGTGGTGATGGTTCAGCCATGTAGCTCAAGAACCAACAACCGATGAGGAAGAACGAATCTAGTGTGGCAGCCTCCTATCGGTAAGCGATATGTAGGGCAGCCCCGAGTCGAGGGAGTGACGATCTAGTAAGAGATGCAAGAAGACGATGAAATCGTCTTTTGTGGCGTTCTTATGAACCATGTTTATGTTTTGTACATATTTGAGCACGATTCTTATTTTTAACCCAAACCAACAATTAGGAAATATTATGCTATTATTCTGACAGAAAATTTACCAAAATTAATTTAATCACAGTAATTATGGAAGTCTTTGCTCTGCGATGAGAGTAATTATCTGCTAGTGACTACCAATTAACAACAGAAATTTGTGCCGTAAGATGTAATTTGTAACTCGATGTCTATTTCGCAGATAAGGCCATAATGAGACGTAAAAAATGAAACAAAACACAATACTTAATCAAAGCTGTATAAATTAATTGATCATTTTAATAAATGAGCATTTTAATTTATGTTCAGCAGTGAACTTGTAAAGGGATGTAATGATGATGATGATGATGAACCATTTTGAGACACTTTCGAACGAACTCTCCCAGCTCATGGCCTAAACAGCCCTGTATGCGATGAAGCTGTAAAAGCCAAATAGGCTAACAGCACTATCATCACAGAATAAAGATAAGATAAGAGAAGTTAACTCAAAAACAATTTAAAATTGTTCTATACAATTGTAATTAGTATGTCTAATAAGGATTCCTTGAATACCTAGAATTCCATTTTTCATTAATAAACCCATTATAGTTCTTGGAAGTATTATGGCCTGAAAAGTGCCATTTTTATCACCCACTGACTGATTCAACGACGAACTCATCAAAAACCTAGACCACTTCTAGGTGCCTTAGAAATAGGCGTAAAAGGGCAAAAATATAAATGATCTATATTCGGTGTTAACAAGTGTTTTTAAAATTATTGGTACGGATATTTTCAAGTATAATAACAGTATGAAGTTAAAATTATACATTAGGGGCTATTAATTTATTCTAAGAATCAACACGAGTTATTAAGCCTAATACAACTTCTACAGATAATATTTTTACAGTTGTCAAGCCCTTTCATAAATTAATTAATTAAAATTTCAGTTCTGTTTACTGCCAATGGATCAATAAGCTGAAGTGGTAATGGTTCAGCCATGTAGCTCAAAGAACCAACAACCGATATGGAAGAACGAATCTAGTGTGGCAGCCTCCTATCGGTAAGCGATATGTAGGGCAGTCCTGAGTCGAGGGAGTGACGATCTAGTAAGAGATGCAAGAAGACGATGAAATCGTCTTTTGTGGCGTTCTTATGAACCATGATATAAATCAATCAATCAATCAATATTTATACATATAATAAAAATGTAAATAGCAGAAGTCTGTATATTTTATATTTTTGTAATAAAAGTGATTGAGAGCTACTAAAAATAAGTAATTAAATACATTTCTACCAATTTTAGAATTTTCTGTCTGTCTGTCTGTTTGTTTGTTAACGTATCACGTATAAAGTACACATGTATATCATAAGAATCGTTAAAAAAATTATAAAGTGTATCTTCGTGTTACATTTAGTCTTTATTTTATTAAAATCGGTTCATTGCATCAAAAGTTATGATAAATGTTCTAAAGTATGGGTACGAAGTATAGGTACGAATTTCTTCAATAGTGGCGTTGGTTGAGTCATCAAGTGCATTTTAAACTAATATCATATCATAAATCATAATTAAATGATGTAAAACAATGTTCTATAATGATATAATTATATCTAAAACGCAGTAAACAAAAGTATTAAAGAACGTAATAAATATAAGTATACAAAAATATATTAACCTTATTAACTAAATCTAAAGTACAATAGTTAACCAATTTTGTCGATAGATGGTGGTGTTGTGCAAATGTAATACAAAAAGGCAGGTTGTGGTTTTTTCATGTAGATGAGTATTCATATTTGCTGCTAATCTTTTGCTGCCCTACTGCGTGTTGACAAACTCATTTATTCTTTACCGCCTTTTATTTAGTACTCTATGTGGTAAATAAAATTTTAAAAGAGCTATTAACAATTTCATTGGTTTCGGCGAGGATCAAACTTTCTTTTTTGCTTTTTTTAGAATTGATGTTAACAGCGCCATCTCTCTTTAAATCTATACATATAATAAAATGGTGATTACAAATGTTGTGTCTGTTTCTGTACATTGTATAGTATATTTGTGACTAAAATCATTATGGGGACTGAAAATAATTAAATAAGTACATTTTTATAATTTTTTGAATTATTGTCTGTCTGTCTGTCTGTCTGTTTGTTTATGAACGCATCACTTCTAAAGTAAACATCTTTTTTTCAAAGAAATTGTTAAGTAAATCATGAAGCGTATTTTCGAGTTGCATTTAATGTTTGTTTTATTAAAATCGGTTAATTCTATCGAAAGTTATGATTATTATTTTCAAATGTAGGTTCGAATTTGTTCAATGGCGCCATAAAATCTCAGAAAAAGTAATAAAAAGATTTGTGTGTAGAAAAAACGTTCTATAATAATATATTTATACATAAAACACACTAAACAAAAAAAAGATGTTTTCCTTAAATTAAAAAAAAAATGTTTTCTCACAAAGAACGTAATGGATGGCGTTGAATTGTATTCAGACTCACTGAAGAAATTTATGTCCACTTATGCTATGTAACGGAACCCGACTAAAAGTAACAAATATTATGCACATATTATATTGTTTTTATACCCTCTTATACCAAATAACTTTCCTTTCAGTTTTAAGCGTGTTCAGTTCCCAGTCAGCGTGTGTTATGCGATGACCGTAAATAAAGCGCAAGTTCAAACTTTACGCGTTGTAGGAGTGGACCTCAGTATCAGAACTGACTGTTTTGCACATGGCCAACTCTATGTTGCTTTTTCCCGCGTTAGTAGCCCCCGTAACCTTTTTGTGTACGCCCCGGCTAAGTCTAATTCTAACGTCGTTTACACACATGAAGCTCCATCATAAAGGACTTAGAACTTTGAGGATAACGATTTATTTTGTTACCACTTATTGATACAGTAATGATATAAATCGTTTAATATTCCGTCAAATTCTTTAAGTAAAACCTATATACGCGAGCTACGCCGCGGGCACAGCTAGTTATATAATATGTATATTTATTTTACACCAAGACACATAAAAACAAAAGTAAAATAAATTATATAGAAGGTACAATAGGCGGAAATATCGCATACACAGAAAACAGAAAGGTAAGAAAGTCATGTTTACTCCGATAAATGAACAATGCTTGAAGAAGATTAAGAAGTAAAGTAGTGAAATCTTCCATCACTATCATATAAAATTAATGTTTTATGGCACAATATTTTAGTTTATGAGGTTTGATTTTAATGGAATATTTATTCCTCAAACTTTAGTTTAGCTATTTCATTCGATTCTCAACGACCTAAAGAGTATTCCCAAGTATTATACTCACTCGGTTACATAGACAAATTAAAAAATAATAGACAGTCACTTTCGGGTACTTGGTGCTGTTAGTTGCGTAATTGCATGGACGTATAAAAAAGGCGGACTGAATCTCGCTATACAACCCAATGAAGCACCCAAAATAGGTTAGCTCTCTTGTACGTGCAAGGGGTCACGCACACATATATACTATAATAAGTCTAGGGCCCAACAAACCATTCAACAATCAATTGAAACATAAAAATTTACAACAACAGTAAATTTTTGTGTTTCAATTGATAAAAAAGGAAAAACAAAACACCTTCTGAGATATTTAGTTTTTTTTATAGATAGTTTATTGCATGTATGTATATTCATAAAAAAATATTATTTCTAAATATTACATCTATATGATTGTATAAAAAAAAATAAGGAAGACGCTATAATATTTTTACAAAAAATTTTTAAAAGAAGTTAAAAAACGCGCGTCTAAACTGTTTATGGTTGAATTTTTAGCAAATGTTTGCGAGTGAAAAAGTAGAATTATTATAATGATTATTAATATAATTAATGCATAATTTCGGTTCATTTTAGGAAGAGCATGTTATATAGATTATGAGAACATAAAATAAAATAAAAACTTACACTTTCTCATTCATAAAACCAAATTTATTGGCAGTAAATACACTTTTTCATGGTCCCTTACAAACAAAGAGCTATACAAAACTATAAACATCTAAATATCATTTTTATTGTTTCTATTCATCTACAATCTTATGGGCTTTCAAGAACTGTAACTCAAACTTTTTTTTTTATAGGAGAGGGGGCAAACGAGCATGCGGCTCACCTGATGGTAAGTGACTACCGCCACCCATGAACAAATGCAACACTAGGGGAACCAGAGGAATTGCAGATGCGTTGCCGGCCTTTTAAAAAGGGGTAGGCTCTTTTCTTGAAGGTCCCTAAGTCGTATCGGTCCGGAAAAATCGCTGGTGGTAAACTATTCCACAAGGAAGTTGTGCGAGGAAGAAAACATCTTCTAAATGACACAGTGGTGGACCGTCAATTATCCAGATGGTGTGGATGGTATCGGGAGTTCTGCCGCGATGTGCGTTCGTGAAATTTGGCGGCTGGGATTAATCCGAACAATTCCTCAGAGCACTCCCCGTGGTAAATGCGAAAGAAAATGCAAAGAGATACAACATCTCTTCGCAGAACCAATGAATCGAGACGATCGGAAAGGACTCGGTCGTCGACGATTCGAGCCGCTCTGCGCTGGATGCGGTCAAGTGGAGGGAGCTGGCACTGGGGAGCCCCAGCCCAGAGATGGGAACAGTATTCCATGTGAGGCCGAAAATGCGCCTTGTAAAGTTGCAGGCGTTGTGCCGGCATGAAATACTGTCCCGCTCTGCTGAGCACGTCAAGCTTTTTAGAGGCCAATTTGGCCGTCTCTTCCAAGTGACCACGAAACTGCACGTCACTCGATATGTCGACGCCGAGGATTTCGATACTGGCTGAGGCAACAAGGGGAGTGCCTTGAAACTGAGGAGACACGACAAAGGGGTTCTTTTTAGCGGTAAACCCGCAAACTTGTGTCTTCTGAGGATAAAACTGGACTAGATTTAGTCGCCCCCATTCCGAGACTTTGTTCAGCAAAGACTCGACTTCAGACACAAGTTTGTTCCGGTACTCAGCGACGTTTTCCCGGGAAATATTCGCACGGCCGGCGTATAGAGCATCACCAGTGCTGTCATCCGCATAGCAATGAATGCTACCGGTTTGCAACATATCATTGATATGCAGAAGAAACAGCGTTGGTGATAGCACGCAGCCTTGTGGAACACCAGCGTTAATAGGCTTGTAGTCGGAGCACGCACCGTCTACAACGACCTTGATGCTCCGATCTGCAAGAAAACTGGTGATCCAATTGCACAATTTCTCAGGAAGCCCATAGGAAGGGAGCTTCGAAAGAAGCGCTTTGTGCCAAACCCGATCGAAAGCCTTCGCAATGTCCAAACTAACGGCCAATGCTTCCCCCTTGGACTCTACTGCCTCCGCCCATCTATGAGTCAGGTAGACCAGAAGATCACCAGCTGATCGACCCCGACGAAAACCGTATTGGCGGTTACTAATCAGCTGGTGATCCTCAAGGTAGCGCATGAGCTGGCAGTTTATAACGCACTCCAAAGTTTATCAAAAGTTATCCAAATTCTGGAAAAAGTAGAAGTCTGTAGGCGCAAGGTCTGTTGAGTACTGTGGATGACGGATAGCTTCCAAACCTAGCTCTTGTAACTTGTAGACCTTCTGTTGTTCAGTATGAGGTCGCGCGTTGACGTGCAGGAGCAGCGGGGACGAGCGATTGACCAAAGCTGGTTGTAGACGTGCGAACTTTTCCATCATTGTGTTCAGTTCTTCACAGTACACATCTGCAGTAAATCACATTTCGTTTGGTAAAAAGCTGTGATGAATCACACCGGCACTAGACCACAAAACAGTGACGCACTCCATTATTTTGGAGAACAAGGGGGTGATGGCGATAGGCCTGTAGTTGGACGGGTCTGAGCGGTCGCCTTTTTTAGGGATCGGTTGGACAAAAGCTGTCTTCCATGATTTCGGGACTACGCCTAGGGAGTAGGAGTACCGGAAAAGACGCGTAAGAACCGGTGCCAACTCTGGAGCACACGTCCTCAGCACAATTGGGGGGATTCCGTCAGGTCCACTCGACTTGTGGATGTCCAGGGAGAGGAGTAATTTGCGAACCGAGCGCTGTGAGAACTGCACATCCGGCATGGAGCACTCACACCGCGGGATGGTCGGCGGTGTGTTCCCCCCGTCATCAAGAGTCGAGTTGGACGCAAAAAGTGAGCCTAAAAGGTCGGCTTTCTCTTTTGCGGCGTGGGCCAGTGAGTCGTCCTCCCTGTGCAGAGATGGTAGTGATGGCTTACAGAAATTCCCTTGGACAGCTTTGGCGAGAGACCAGAATGCACGAGTTCCCAAAGGAAGGCGAACTAGTTTCTCGCCAATTCTGCCTATGTGCTCTGACTTTGCCTTGGCAATAACTCTTTTGGAGGACCTGGAGTTGTACTTCTTTTTAAGCATGCTGGTGTTTACATCCCGAGCCGCCGAAGCCTCAGCCCAAGCCTGATGGCACTCCTGCTTACTGCGTAATGCAGTCTTACAGGAGCGACCAAACCAAGGCTGCGATCTGCCTCCGATGGGTACCACAGATGATGGAATAAATAGTTCCATTCCCTGCAGCACCACATCAGTGACAGAGTCAGCAACAGCGCTGGGATCATCCGGCGAGAAGCAAACCCGCCCCCATGGGTAGGATGCAAAGAAAGACCGCATTCCATCCCAATCCGCTGACCTGTAATGCCAAACACGGCGGCAACCTGCAGAACGCAACCGCGAGGGGAGCGTGAGTGGCACCACACACCGGATCAGACAATGGTCCGAAGAGCCGAGAGGGGCATCGACGGAAACCTGATATCCGTCCGGATAAGAGGTCAGCAGAAGGTCCAACAGGGAAGGTGTATGATCCTTCACATCTGGAATCCGCGTAGGCGAAGTAACCAGTTGTGTTAGACCATATGTCAAGGCAAAGTCATAAACAAATCTCCCCGCATGATCGGTTAAACGTGAACCGAGCCATTCGGCGTGGTGGGCGTTAAAATCGCCAAGGATCACGATCTTTGCGGATGGGACCTGTTGTAGCAAGGAATCTGTAGCCATTTGGACGTGGTCGATGAGTCGGTCTGTTTCGGCATTACCGCTATGGGACCTATAGAGGCACCCGCAGACGCGCGGATGGTCGTCGCTATCTACACGTAGCCAAAGGATGGACAGGTCCGAACCTTCAAGACTGCCGAGGCGTCGAGAACAGATGTCCTCTCTGACGTATACGCAAACTCCAGCCCGAGGCACAAAGGAGTGTTCCAATTTGTACCCCGGGTAGGAGAGATACGAAGTATCAGCCGGAGAGGACACCTGCGTCCCGGTTAGAAAGAGCAAGGCCGGCTTCACCGTCTCGAGATGGTAGTGGATGTAGTGTAAACTTCTTAAACGTAAACAAACAAAAGTGACAAAAAAAGGTTGACTCAAGTGCCGCGCGCCGTGATTACGTCAAGAGCCCCGGTACATAGGGCCATTTTTTGTTTTAGCGAGCGCGGTAGCTGAAGAGTCAAACTATCGCAAATTATTCAATAAATGGGAATTAGACGTAGGCCACAGTGAGCTATACAATTAAAAAAAAAGTTATAATATACACAAAACAAAGATACTTTTATTGAAATAGTGATGTAGGTATATTCTGTGAATAATAGAAAAAAAGCGCAAATTAGTAATAATTTCGGTTACGGCGGCCAGTCTTATCGGAGACTAGCCATTATGCACGCAAGCACAGTTGCACTCTTTAATTCCTCACTTTCATAGTCCGATGGGACGGCAATCCGGCACGACAGGAGAGAGATCAGGCGCAGAACTAACGGCATTACGTGCATTTCGAGATCTGAAGTTACTAATATCAGTAACTTGACACTAAAGAGTTGGTAATTCTTTTAATGGGAAATGTAAACACACACGATTTTAGAAAAAAGTTCCACAAAATAATAAAGTTCTATTTGCCAAAAAGTAAAAAAAAAAAAATTGTATCAAATAAAAGTGATATACAAAGTGGTATTATATTATTAAAGAATACATTATTTGAGAGCTGGAAATAAGGTGAACGCTACCATGAAGTTTTTAATTGTTTTTATATTTAATTGTTGCCTAAAAAAAGGCAATTAAACTGGGACAAATTGGGCAGAATATACACCATCTTAGATTCGTAGACGATATCATTCTTTTCGCAGAAGACTTCAAATTGATGAAAAACAAGACTAAAGTCAAAATAAAAGTGGGGGAAGATGAGATTATAGCTGTAAGACACAAATGACAAAAGAAGTTGACAGAAGATTAAGTAACACCTGGCAGAGATACTGGTCTCTTAAAGAAATAATGAAGAATAAGTCTATACCTATTTCAGATAAAAGTTAGGTATCTGACACCCGTATCCTCCCCTTTTTCACTTACGCCTGTCAGGCTTTGTTATTTACAGAAAATTTGAACACAAACTGAGTATATGCCAAAGACGCATGGAAAGGAGCATAATGAACCTTAGATTGCAAATGGAAAGCTGCAAAAATTATAAACATCGCTAAAGAGGCAGACGTTAGGGTAAAAACAAGAACACTAAAATGGAGATGGAGAAGTCATATGACGAGAACGAAGATAGAAAAATGGGTAAAAATTAACAGAATGGTACCCGGAGAATAGAAAAAGACGTGAAGGAAGGCAGATACAAAGATGGGAGGATGATCTGCCAAAAAGTTGGAGAAGAACAGCACCTGACCTAATTAGTGGAGGCTTGTGACATAAGAAAACTTAACCTGGAAGCTGTAAAACCTACTTAAATTATATTAAGATAAGTATTGTATGTGCTAGCTTTAAGAATTTTGTAGTTTTCAAGTATTCTTTCTAAAGAAAGGTCAGAGGAAATAAAGGATATTTTTATTTATTTATTATATTTAATTGTACAACACACATTATAATTATTATTATTTTATGAATAACCAACAAGACCCACTTTTTTGAAACCAGTGGTAAAAGCATAAATGACTTTAAATAGGTATAACTTGTAATCAATTGTGCTAGTAAATTTGGGGAGGCCTGTTTCCAGCAGTGGATTTTTAATAGGCTGTAATGACGACGACGACGACGATGATGATGATAAACAAAAAATATTCAATGCTATTGTTAAATCTATTAGGATTACTTTTTAACAAACAACCTATACTGCTTATTTATACTATTTATTTTCCCTATTATATTAAGTTATTGCTTGTCTACCACCCACCTGATGGTAAGGGGTAATGCAGACGAACATAATAAAGTAAAGTTTCGACAACAACCAAGGTTTATTCGGAAGGATAGATAGATGCTTATATTTTTCACAATAATTTCGCTCGTTGACCATGAGTTACACAATAACGGAAACTCAAGTTTACTCAGATAAAATAGTAATCCACAATTTGAAGAGTCACTCTAATATATTTGTATATTTATATTTAAAGCTATATAGTAAAAACAAACTATATAAATGCATACAACGTAAGAACATCTTTTTAAGTCTGAGCTAGTCTGGTTGGGTAGTTTCTAACCGTCAAAATTTTATGCTGCTCTTTAGTTTAATGTGTAATACTCGTATCCAGACATATTTGAAAGTTTCTTATGAGAAACTGAATTAGAGTTACATTTGGAATGACTTACTTTTGAAACCTAAATCCCCTCCAAAAAGAAAAATTGCCTTTTTTGTCAACTCTGGTGGACAGCAGTAAAACGAATCATATTCATTCTAGATAAAAACTACCTAGACCAACTGTTAAGTATCATCATTGGTGCGATACATCTGCAAGGCTTGCCAATAATGGGCTTGTCCTGTGATTACGCCATTTCCTTCCCACTGTGGGAAACACTTAGACTGTTTACCATTTTTTTTCTTCCTTCTTATTATGAATTGATAAGTAAGAACGCCTTTGTGAAATCAAAGGCAGCCTTTGTAAAGAAGTGGACATATTTATAATTTGATGAAGTATATTTTACTATATAAATATGCAATACTATTTAGTGGTTCAAATATAAAATATTGTACCTTAAATATATCAAAAAATATTAAATTAATGAAACGGTACTTGCACTTTATTAAATCAAACAAGTATTTTATATTGTAAATGGCTTTATAAATTAATCTGTTAAATAAACGTTAATAAAATCTTAACATGACTAGTGCTGGACCTGAGCCTTTCAGTAGGTTTTATAATAGCGAGTGCTTTCCTGTAGTATTTTAAGCCGATGCTAAAGATAAATAACGTTTATATTTCTTCATTACGTTGTCAGCTAAGTACTACACTACAGCATTTTGCAAAATATCACAAGCAAAATGCAATTCAAATATGATCACGAAATCCTTATTTGTTTTAATTTTCTTAATTAACTTTCCATTTGGATGTTTTTGCAAAGGGTTCCATGTTTCAAAGTAGTGTAATTTTTAGATTTCTGGTCTGATTTTACTGCTAAAAAAGGTCTTTAGACGTTTGTGAACTTTCATCTCAGATTCCAAATCAATTTCATTCGACATGTTATTACAGAAAGAACACGATTTAATAAAATTCGATTTAGAAATTTTTAAATGTAATTTTGCTATTGCTGTGAATAGTCGTGTAGAGTTTGTGTAAGAATATCCACTACCCTATATTGTCCCGTGGGTGTCGTTAGAGACGACAGAGGGAAGCAAACCAGGGGATGGGCAGCAGCGTTATCCTAATAACAACTAAAATAAAAAATAAAAACTGCGGAGTAACGGTAATAGGTGAAAACAAGTGCGTTTAAATAGCATCTCTAATCTTCACCGGTCTTTAGACTCTAGCCTCTTAGACAATTACACTATACCAAATAAAAATTAATAGTATTTTCTTTTATTAAAAATGTTTTCCTAAGTATCCATAGAAATTAATTCAGTTAAAAATAGTGCGTAAATACGAAATATAAAGTATTTATTTAATATTTTTAACCTTAAAACATTATTAACGACCCGCCCAAACTTTGCCTGGATACCATCTATTAATAAGGCGTTATTTACATTTAAGATAATCAAAGACCATTTATTTTATTAATAAAAAAAAAAACATTTCAACTTTTCGGACAAAATATACCCTAGATCCCTCCTGTCATTGCTCTCTATCTGTTCGTAAAGTTCATCAGAATCAATTCAGCCATTCCGAAGATTAGCCTAGATAGACAAACAGACAGACAGATATTTAAAAAAAATGGTTATTTATGTCTTAACAGCATGCAAATAACCAAAATTAATATATTATCATTTTAAATATTTTATGAAATCATTGTCAACAATGATTTAATTAATTATTTAAGTACTCTAATTTTTTGGAGCAGCCAATGCCTTTTAATCCAGGCTTGACATCAGTTAAAATCGTCATCAGTGTAAAATTTTATTATCATTCCATATGCAAAGCTTCACAGAAATAGAAATAGGAACTTTTTTATTCAATATAGATTGAATAAAAAAGTTTTAATTATAAATAACACTCATTGAAAATCATTCTTATGTTTAATTTACCACTGGTTCGGAAAATACCTCTGTTCTGGAAAGAACCAGCAAGAAAACGAGCGATACTTTTTTGAAAACAGAACAGTTTACAATCATATATTATGTTACTCAATTAACTAAAGATAACAAATTAGATATAGCTCTAAATTCCTTAATATTAATTATTACCCTTTTTGTACAATCTTTGTTTAATAAAGTTTTTGAACTTGGTGGTAGACAAATTTTTATTTAATCTGGCATTTAGTTGTAAAAGCTTATACATTGGCCAAATATTGAATTACTGACTGACTGTGTGGAGTCGAATAACTTGTACTACTAGCTTGTATCTGTTCCTAGTATTCACAGAGTGAATAGTTATAGTGCCATTTAAATGCAAATTATTAAAGCTTCAATTTGATTTTAAGTATAGATACAGCTACAGAAGTAAGCGCTTACTAGTAGACTACATGCTGCTTATTAATACAGGTAAAGTTACAACGATTTAGTTCAACTTGAAAGTATCTTTTGGTTTTCAATTCGTAAAATTTTTGTGCATTTGTTTTTATTCAATATGTTGTTTTTTTTACGAGTTCATTATATATTTACTATTAGCCCACTTTTACTTTAAAAGGGAATTAAATTTTCTTGTAATACAAAACAAAATAAAAATAAACAGTTTTAATTATCGTAATTTATAATGATAACTGTAATAGAATTTATTGTTTATCTATCAAATTTTTACAACAGATATCCCTGTTTTTTTATATACAAAAACAGAATATACTTAGCTTCACCACAAATGTTGAGTAAATTACAACTAATGAAGTTGTTAATTTCTCCAGAGAAAAAGCTTGACACAGGCTGTTCATTTTAACACGCTCAGAGATTTTTTGCAATTATGTAAGATGTTTTCATCTACATATTAAAACTCATAGAATTAAAATTCCATCACGAGTTTTTTGAATTTGGATTTGCATATTTGGATGGATTTTTTTTTACCCTGTTGTAAGTCAATGCTTGACTACTAACCTACCTGATAGTAAGTGGTGATGTAGCCGATGAAGATAAAACACTCTGACTTAGCTTAACAAAAGCTTATGCGAGGCAGGGGTGCCTTGATTAACCGACATGAGTGTCAGGCTTTCGCAAGCTTATATGTTTCCTCTAAATAAAAATAAGTATAATTCTTGTATAAGCTTGTATTTAATGCATGTGATGAATAAGCATGTTTATTTCTATGTTCACCCGTATCTCCTAAAAGTCATCGTATTTTTACTGCTGATATCTCAATCAATTTATCATAATTGCGTAGGTAACGTACACTGCCACTACTACTATATGCTGCAATCTCTTATCAACTTGCTGAGCGTGGTGATTGCGCCAAATTTCCGTGTCCAGTCAGACTATTCTAACCATGCCTGGACTATAACACCAATCCGAGGTACTGGAAGATATCTTGATAATAAAAGTCTCACATAAAATGTAGCTTATAGAGTCATAGACAATAAAATTAATAAAAATAAATTATTGAAAAATATAAATAAATAAAAAATGTGTTATTAGAAATAATTGGAAGTTATTTTAAGACAAAAGCTCTTAGGTTTTAAATACAGAGTTTGAGTTTTATCGTGACCTATTATCTTTTAAAGTCATTATTCATTGGTCCGGCGTACTTAACTCAACGCCTTCGTCCAAAAGTTATTGGAATCCCTTCCATTGAATAAAACTTTTCTCATCTTAATTACAGAATGCAATGCAAATAAATTTTTAAACAAAGAACTGTATTTGTGAATGGTTTCCGTAACGGTTTTAATTTCGGTAAAATAATTTTATGAAGTGGAAGCTTAATGCTGCTGAGTTTCGTATGGTGAGGGTGAACCACAGACTCTTTTTACGGACCCTTTTTGGAAGCGAGGCATTCCATCTCAGTCTTCAGAGTTGATAACACATCTGTATTTTGATTCCTAATTGAGAATAGACGTGGATATCTATGGGCCACAGCATCGACTTACCAGTAGTGTAGCCCTACGACATATTATATATTAGTGTTAGAGTAGAATAAGTTAAGACAGTATAATTAAAGTTCTAGCACCAACAACACGTCTCTATCTCATTTAACACCCTACGTACATTACATGGCGACCCTGCCAGGCGGTGCGCTGCGACAATGCATGCGCTTCGCCGCGTCGGGACTATTTAAAATTATAAGGTGGGAATAAATATTACTAAATTAAATAATGGAGACATGAGTGAAATGATTGACAAAAAAAAAATATTATAACAGAATGGACGCAATACCGGGTGTGACGAAAAATAAATAAATATGAATACAAGAAGAGGCCAGAATAATAATTTGACAGAAGCTAACTAAAAATTAAAAAGTTTAATGTATATGAAGTAATATGAGGAAAATGAAATGTGGATTTTTTTCATATAATGACCAAAGACCAAAATTCAAGAAACAGCAGATTAATTTAAACTAAGAAAAGTTTCTTCTGGACGAAGCTTGCAAGACTACAACAGTACTCTTGCAAGCTTCGTCCAGAAGAATATGAAAATTGAGGCAAGAAGAACATAGAAGAGATTAAGAGATAACATCGCACCTATGTAATTTTTAATTCCATTTAAAACTTTAATAATTTGAGATTTTTTTAAAATGTTGATTTTGCTATTTAGTTTAAAATGAGTATATTACATTAAATTTTCTGTATTTTTAACAAATGATTAAGTTGAAATTATTTATTAGATAAATCACGATACAATTGATTTTTCAATAATTTTATTACTATTTCAAAAACTTGCAATCATAATACAATATTAAAAATTAAGTTACATTTTAAGCACTTATTTTATATTAACTTTTATTCAGTTATTGTTTTATATTATTTTTATTACAGTGTCCTGAAAATAAATTAAATAATTTATATTAGATTACATTTTTACATACTTAAATTAACCATATCAATAAATTATTCATATTTTGTAGTTGTAACAGTTTATTTTTTCGGTAGCAAATTTCATTTAAATGTATACAATTTTGACAAAAGTTATAAACAATTCGCTATTGTTTTATTTTATTTTCTAAGAGGAATAAATCATAGTTTTATATTATCCTACTTAAAAACTAAAATTGTTTTTTTTAATGTACAAATAAATTAATGTTTTGTTATATGAACTTGATAGTAGTTATAGTGATTTTTCAATAAAGCTGTGTAAACAATAAAACAAACATCATATTTCTAGCAATAGTATTTTTATTAAAAAAAAAAGCTAATGCATTTTTTCGATGTATGTAAAACTAACAAAACTATTCACGATTTAACTATCTTAACTTCTGTATAAATTAAAAAATATTTAAAACTATCACTTTAAGTACGTAGTACTATTGTTTATTCTGGGCTTTAAGGTCCATTTTACTTTACTTGTATTCATATTATAAGATATTGTACAAGCAATCTTAAAATTAGGTGTGAATCACACCGTGTGATCATAGTTCGATGTAACCGCAAACGTTTCCATATACGTACTTTGGAGTTTAAAACAAAGGTGTCTCAAAAAGCTTGCGCTGCTAGGATTACAATTTGTATTTTGATCTTTGTGTTGCTATGTTAATGATAATGATTACGTTGCTTAACATTGACTTCTTTGTTCTGTTCATCTTAATATGAAATATGATAATTTATTTTTGGTTTAATATTTATTAAAATTTCAAATCATAAGCTTTAACTATTATAATTCACCATTTTTTGGGATAATAGTTTGAATATCTAGCTTATTTGTGTGGATTATGAAAATAATTACTTCGTTTTAAGTGATTTAGAAACTCATTATATTATGTATACAATTAATTAATTTAAATTTTGTTGTGCCATATTGTGGGCCTCAATCCCTGACTGTCAATGATGTACCTAACTAAATATTATTAGACTATATAATATAAATTTGTAAAAGATGTGAGTAGATTTATGGCTAAGCTACGAAATACGGAAATATAAATGAAAAATATTAATAGTGTGTAGGTGTGAGAGTAAAGTAAAGAAAAATTATCGCAGGTTATCATATCCACATATACAATTGGCCTGATCAGCTGAAAGTTTGGAAAACCTAATAACCAATCAGTTGTTAAGATTCCCGTGTAGTGGCGGGTAAGAATACCCACTACCCCATATTTTCCCGTGGGTGTCGTAAGAGGCGACAAAGGGAAACTGATACAGAAGATGGGCAGCAGCATCTTTCTGATAAAAGCCAAAAAACAATAAAAAACTGCGGTTGCCAACACGCTCGCCAAGCGTGCAAATATGGCAATATACCCCCCATGAGCGACGACACAAATAAACGGCCCCCAGTCCCCGGCGGCCCCGCTATTCCTGGCTACGGTGGCGACCATGGTAACGGCGGGGCAGGGGGTGCTAAGAATCTCCGGTGGAGGTTCGGTTGCCACCTACGACGACTCGACCTGGCAACATATAACGCACTGTTATACCCTGTATTTGTTAGCCTTAGTGCTGCACTGCCCCTTAATAACGCTAACTAAACCTTAAGGTTCAGTGAGTATAGCAGTGGAGCAGTTTGGCCAAGTCAGTCTGCTTCCATCTTCGAACCTGCTCGGTTGTCTACGGACCTAAGTTAAATTCTAATCAATTTGTAATATATAATCCATTTATCCTTTAATTAAATATCAGTGTTTTAAATAATTGTTTTTTTTAAAAAGCAATTAGCCCGTCTCCGTATAACATTTTGGTGGCAGCGGTGGGATACGGAAATCCCCAGTGTCAAGTGAAGTGGAACCGCTCAGCAGACTCGCTCCGTATCCTAAAATCTTATAAAACTAAATCTTATTCTGTGTCGTCCTGGCGCATCCCTAGTGAACCTAAATATAGTGCAAGTGCTATACTCATCGCTACGGCCTGGACATCCATTCCATTACGGAGACCCAATTCATTCCTGGAAAGGAATTCACATACTTACCAAGGAAGACCCGCGATTGCATCCTGAACCGCAATCTTCTCCTTCCATCTACATACATACAGAAGAGAAAAATCACCTAGAAGAATTAACCTGAAAAGCATCCATCGTCTTAAAAGAAATATCGTCGAAGATTTCCATAACTCGAAATTCATAGTGTCCCGTTCCAATGCGCTACCGAAGACGCGCTTATCAATCGGAATGTTCCCGCTTATCGTGTTTGCAGCCGTCGCCTACGCATTACTAGTACTGTGAGTCGTTGGTCATTGTTTTGTCTAGACTTTATAAACCAAAGCTTCTCAACCTTTTATGTTTCTTTGTTCAATTGAATTTAAATATTTTAGAGTTTATTAATATTTTTACCATTTGTGATTATTTTATATTATTGCGTGTTCCTTATTGTAATTATTTTATATTATTGTGTGTTCTTGTATTGATAGATATATTTTTATTATGCCAAAAGTGGTGAAAGGGGAGGAGGCTAGTTTAACCTTCGAATTCACAGAGCCGGATGTTAGTGACGCCCCGAAATCCACCCCAGCCACTCCAAGAGCTACTAAGGCCAGCATTGCAACTACTGCAATGACCGAGATGGATTTAAACACTTTGTTCAAGTTCGTTAAACCGTATGACGGTAGTAGGGAGACCGTAAATTCTTTTATTATTAATTGTAATAATGCTTATGAATTAGCCACAGAATCTCAAAAACAAATTTTATTTAAGTACATCATTAGTCAACTCCACGGTAAAGCGGAAATCGCTTGCTCCATAAAAGAGTTTAAAGACTGGGAACAGCTCAAGTTTCTTAAAACACAATTTAGTGAACGTAAACATTATGCTCATATCCTTACCGAATTACAAGAGAGCAAACAAGGCCCACATGATAATGTCAGCCAATTCGCACTCCGCATGGAAACCTGTCTTTCACAACTATTAACAGAAATATCCCTATGTAATACAAAGGCAAAAGAATTACCAGGTCGGGTTGCGGCCATGGAGGACCTTGCCCTCCATCATTTCCTTATGGGGTTACATCCCCGCATTTCGAACATTGTTAGGTGTAGGTCTCCAAAGACCCTTAATGAAGCCATAAACTTAGCCATCTCGGAGGAACGTATTCAACAAAGCCTATACAAACGACCACAGCCAGAAACAAAACATGAACACAAACCTAGGCAAAACTTCGTAAAAACTTTTAATACTAAGCCGTCTACTTATCAAAAATTTTCACAATACCCAAATCCTAACCAACAGAGCTCCACTAACGCTTTTTGTCGATATTGTAAGACGGCGGGACACCACATTATGGCCTGTAAAAAACGAGAGTATTCCAACAATCGATTCAAGAACCAAAATATTCCACCAACCTCTCAATTCCAATATAGGCCACAACCACGGGTTAACTTCATAGAGCAACCCAATGATGAGGAAGTCCAAGAAGAATTCCATCCTTTACACAGCGACAATCAAACTTTAAACGATCAAGAGTCTCGCCACGGTGTCGCCCGAGACTAGATCCTAAAGCCAACACCAACCATTCCTCCAAAAAATCCAAGAACCACACGGGTAACCAGCCCCAAATAAGTGTCCAAAAATCCAAGGACCACACGGGTAACCAGCCCCAAACAAGTGTCCAAAAATCCAAGGACCACACGGGTAACCAGCCCCAAACAAGTGTCCAAAAATCCAAGGACCACACGGGTAACCAGCCCCAAACAAGTGTCCGAAAATCCAAGGACCACACGGGTAACCAGCCCCAAACAAGTGTCCAAAAATCCCAGGACCACACGGGTAACCAGCCCCAAATAAGAGTCCGAAAACCCAAGGACCACACGGGTAACCAGCCCCAAACAAGTGTCCGAAAATCCATGGACCACACGGGTAACCAGCTCCAAACAAGTGTCCAACAATCCATAGACCACAAGGGTAACCAGCCCCAAACAAGTGTCCAGTCATCCAAGACCCATAACTTGAAAGTTCCCTCTCCAAGAAGCAAAATCGAAATTTACGAAATAAATCTAGATACCACTAAAAGGTTGTTACCACATGTCCTTCTCGATTCATCCGTCACGTATATCCCACTGTCTTTGCTTGTCGATTCAGGGTCTGCCATATGTTTATTAAAACAGTCTAGTATCCAGAGAAATATCAAACTCATAAAAGAACCTATCAAACTTAAGGGCATAGATCCGGGCGAGGAATCTACAACTACTGAGGCCATTTTCCGTTAAAATAAAATTAAATAAAACCACATCCGCGTCATATAAATTCCATGTCATTAAAGATGTCAATCTGCCATATGACGGCATCATAAACTCCGACTTCCTAACCGCGTTTGGCTGTAAAATTGACTACAAACGATACCCTCAAGATCGGTAAATTAGAAATAAAATTACATTTCGTTGATCCATTCTATATCATTCCACCACGCACCGAAACTGTCATTGAATGTTCGGTTTGCGATACCAATCTTAAAGCAGGCCTTATCACTGATCAACACATATCAGATAATTTACTTATATCTAATTGTATCGTAAAAATCAAAGAAAATAAACGCGTTAATTTAACTATAGCCAATACTTCAGAGTTTCCTGTAAACCTTAATCCAAATTTAAATCTTAAAGTCACACCTTTACACTCTGACGCAGTTCAGGTGAACACGAACATCTTTAACACGACTAAAAGAACAAACGATGTAATAAACTCATTAAGAATAGAACATCTAAACCAAGAAGAGTCCAATGCCCTCATCGAACTTTGTTCCAGTATTCCGACATTTTCATCTGCCCGATGATCAATTAACTTATACATCCGCCCTAACCATCAAATTAAAACGAACAGCGAGACGCCCATCCATACTAAAACGTATAGGTTCCCAGAATGTCATAAAAAGTCGAGACCCAAATCAATAAGATGCTCGACCAGGAATAATAGAACCCTCATCCTCACCTTGGAGCTCACCAATTTGGATTGTGTCTACGAAATTAGATTCCCAGGGACAACGTAAATGGCGAATAGTAATTGACTATCGCAAACTTAACGATATTACTATCGACGAAACTTATCCTATTCCACAAATTTCTGAAATCCTAGACCAGCTGGGTAACAGAAAATATTTCTCAACCTTAGACTTAGCTTCCGGGTTTCACCAATTGTTAATCAAATCCGAAGATGCACCTAAAACAGCATTCTTTGTACCTCAGGGGCATTTCCAATTCAATAGGATGCCTTTTGGCTTGAAAAATGCTCCGTCCACCTTCCAGAAGCTCATGAATGCATGCCTATCAGGACTTCAAGGTTCACGATGTTTCGTTTATTTAGACGACATCGTTATTTACTCTTTCGATCTTACTTCTCACATAGATAATCTCAATGCTGTATTTAACAGACTCAGAAGTTATAATCTCAAGTTACAACCTGAATAAATGCGAATTCCTTCGTAAAGTAATTTACTTAGGCCATATAATCGGTGAACATGGTGTTAAACCCAATCCCGAAAAGGTGAGGCTGTCACCGAATTTCAGTTCAAAATCATCCAAAGACATTAAACCTTTCTAGGCTTAGTATCTTACTACAGACGTTTTATCCTGATTTTCTAAATATGCAAAATCCTTACGTCCCTTTTAAAAGGATGTCCCTTTTGAATGGAAGAATGAACAACAGCTTTCTTTCGAGACCTTGAAGGTAAACTCGTTACAGCTCCAGTCCTTGCATATCCGGACTTTACTAAACCTTTCCTCTTGACATGCGATGCATTAAACTATGCCATCTCTGCTATTCTCCCAAGGTCCAGTAGGACAAGATCGACCTATTGCTTTTGCCTCACGCACACTCAATAAAGCAGAGAATAATTACAGCGTAACCGAAAAGAGTGCCTTGCGATAGTATTCGGCACCAAAACATTTCGTCCTTATCTATATAGCAACCGATTCACAATAATGACGGACCATAAGCCTCTCAGTGGCTTTTAATTACAAAGACCCTGGTTCCGCCTTGTTCGATGGCGACTTAAATTGGAAGAATTCGAGTATGATATACATTATAAAAAGGGCAAAACCAACACAAACGCTGACGCGCTATCACGGTTTCCTGTGAACCCTGTCCAACCTGCAGACCCACCAACGTCCAATCCTCCTATAGTGGACCCGGGTCGAAATCTAGACAAAGATCTCATGGACTTACTAATTTCTCCACCTTCCTTTAATCCAGATGAAGCAATCTCTCCTACACTGGATTTAGCTGAAGATACTTCCCCATTACCCTACGTTGATTTACCTTCTAATATTCCAGACACCCTAAGGGAAGAAATCGAAAACGAACCTATTAACTTACTTCAACCAGAACCTGAACAGATAGCACCACCTGAAATTCAAACCGATAATGTCCCATTTCTATCCACGAGTTCATCCCCAGACGTACCTGTTGATGATTACCCAACTTTCCTTAAATCTATGTCATGCAAAGATAAAACTTTTAACACAGAAGTAGAAGAGCATAACGAAACTCTTATGAAATGTGCCGCGAAAATAATCCTAGTCCCAACATCTATCGATTTAGATGAATCTAACCCGTACATTCAAGAAATATTAACCGACCTTGAAATTATCACCGACATACAGGAGTCCGAGAAAGAACTCTTCTCCTTTAAAAAGATAGAAACAAATAATAAATGCTATTATTTATTGTTCACCAAGGTACATCATTTTGATGAGGCCTCCAGAAATCTTTCAAACGTTAAAAACAATCAAAAATGAATTGATAACTTCCAGAGAAATTAAAGAAATCGGTATATCAGATATGAAAAATCCCTTCGAAAAACATTCATTCATTAAAATATATAATATTCTATGTTATCTCTTTCATGATACTCGAATTAAAATTCATATATACCATAACAATATTATATACCCAGCTCCGATAGAAATTAAGAAAATCCTTTTCGAAAACCATGATATCCCGATAGCCGGTCATTTAGGGTCTGTCAGAATGTACAACAGGATAAAACAATCGTATTATTGGAAAGGTATGCGAAGCGATATAGAATCATATGTAAAGCAATGTAAAGCATGTCAGGAAAATAAAGCATTTAGGAAAATCAACCGTGCTCCAATGCAGATCACCAGCACATCTACAAAGCCATGCCAAAGAATATCCTTAGACATCGTCGGCCCACTTCCCGAAGCCGGACCAGCGAAATTACGTTTCATTCTCACAATACAAGATGACCTTACCAAGTTCTCCTGTGCATATCCCATCCGGAGTACCACTGCTGAAGAAACTAGTGAGTGCTTACTGCATTATATATCAATCTTTGGCATTCCTAAGATGATCCTTACCGATCAGGGGACTAATTTTACTTCAGACCTATTTAGAAAAACCTGTGAATTCCTCAAAATTAAAAACTTATGGTCTTCACCATACCATCCTCAAACCCAAGGCTCCTTAGAGCGAAGCCATTCAACACACTTGCTGTAATATTAATAAGTTCAACCATGTTGTAGAAAATGTGTCTCCTATTAAGTTACAAAATGTAGATTTAGATGAATTTAATTCAAAAAATAAAATAACTATTGATTCTTTATTAAGTAACCTAAATACAATAGGAAATAAACCTCACATTATTAAATATGGGACACATTATTCTATCATTATTATTATTATTTCTACCCTAATTCTGTTGTATTTTGTACATTTGGGTTTTAAGCTTTTCCGTCGATCCCGTAACATTTGCCTTACAACAAATAATATTAGTAGCACTCCTAAAGTGAAATTCATAAAAACTTCACCTCAACCTCATTTAAAAATTATACAACCTGTGATTGAACAAAATAGTGATTCCGAATCTGATAATGTTGCACCGCTTAGAACCCAAGTTTAAAGTTATTATTAATTAATTAGTATCTAGAGATTTTACGATATCATCCCTAAAATCTCTTCTTAAGGAGGGAGATGTTATACCCTGTATTTGTTAGCCTTAGTGCTGCACTGCCCCTTAATAACGCTAACTAAGCCTTAAGGTTCAGTGAGTATAGCAGTGGAGCAGTTTGGCCAAGTCAGTCTGCTTCCATCTTCGAACCTGCTCGGTTGTCTACGGACCTAAGTTAAATTCTAATCAATTTGTAATATATAATCCATTTATCCTTTAATTAAATATCAATTAATTGTTTTTTTTTTAAAAAGCAATCAGCCCGTCTCCGTATAACAGCACGCACCCTGAGGACTGACGAGAAGATCCTGGAGCTGGAAGAAGAGATAGATAAGTTACGCTGGAATATAATAGGACTATCCGAGGTCCGAAGAGAGGGGGAGGACACGGTAATCCTCGAATCCGGCAACTTATTCTATCACCGGGAGGGCGACCATCTGTCCCAAGGAGGTGTCGGATTTATCGCCCACAAGTCTCTCGTTAACAACGTTGTAAAGATCGGGAGTGTGTCGACGAGGGTTGCATACCTTATACTCAGAATCACCAAACGGTATTCGCTGAAGGTCATACAGGTTTACGCACCAACCTCGGCACACCCCGATGAGTAGGTGGAGGAAATGTATGAGGATATCTCTAGAGCCATGCATTCCTCCAAAACCCACTATACGGTGTTAATGGGAGACTTCAACGCAAAACTAGGCACAAGAGAGGCGGTGAGCTGAAAGTAGGAAATTCGGAATAGGGCAACGGAACCCAAGGGGCCAGCAGCTGGCCGACTTTATGGAGTAAAAGGGACTCTTTATGATGAACTCTTTCTTCCAAAAGCGGCCCCACAGAAAGTGGACCTGGTCGAGCCCCGACGGTTCGACAAAAAATGAGATTGACTTCATTATGACGACCAGACGACAACTGTTCAGTGATGTCTCAGTGATCGCGAGGGTGAAAACTGGCAGCGATCACCGAATGGTGAGAGGCACACTGAACCTAAACGTTAAGTTGGAGAGGTGTCGTCTAATGAAGTCAACGCTCCGTTCCCCTCGTGCTCTAATCCAAAGTCAGCTCGAGTTACAAAACCATTTTCTGTGCCTAGAAGATTGCAATGCGGTGGACGATATGAATGACAAGCTCGTGGAAACTGTCCATGCGGTCGGAGCTAAGTTTTGTAAGACCCGCCGCAGAAGAACACAAAAACTCTCCGATCACACTCCTAATCTCATGGCTGTAAGACGGAAAATGAAGCTGCAATCTTCAGTAGATTTGATAGCATACAGGCAACTGAACAGACGGATCTCCAAATGCATGCGGCGGGACTTACGCAACTTTAATACTGCTCGTATTGAAGAAACGATCGAGCGGAACCAGGGCTCCAAAGTCTTTGCTAGAGATCTGTCTGCCAGAAAGAGCCAACTGTCGAAGCTGAAGACCGAGTGTGGCTGCGTCGTTTCCGGGACACCTGAGGTTTTGAGTGAGATTGAGAGTTTCTATGAGCAGCTGTACACATCATTGTTGGAGCCACACGCAAGTGTGAGTAACGATCCAAGAGCAAGTCTTATCCGACACTATTCCGATGATATCCCGGACGTCAGTCTGAGCGAGATTAGAATGGCTCTCCAGCACCTTAAAAACGGCAAGGCCCCAGGAGAGGATGAAATTACAGCGGAGCTTCTGAAAGCGGGTGGAAAACCGGTACTTGAAGTCCTTCAGAAGTTCTTTAATTCCGTCCTCCATGGTGGCATTACACCGGAGGCGTGGAGCAGAGGTGCGGTGGTCTTGTTCTTCAAGAAAGGCGACAATGCTCTCTTGAAGAACTACAGACCGATTTCCCTTCTGAGCCGCGTCTACGTGCTGTTTTCGAGAGTCATTACGAATCGTCTCGCATGCAGACTCGACGACTTCCAGCCTCCCGAACAAGCCGGTTTCCGAAAAGGCTTTAGCACCATAGACCACATACATACCCCTCGGCAAATTGTGCAGAAGACCGACGAGTACAATCTGCCACTCTGCCTTGCGTATGTGGACTATGAGAAAGCCTTGATTCCGTCGAAATTTGGCGGTGCTGCAGTCCCTTCAGCGGTGCCAAGTGAACTGTCGGTATATCGAAGTGCTGAAGTGTTTGTACAGTAGGGCTACGATGGCTATCCGAGTACAGAACCAGAGTACGAAACCTATCCAACTGCAGAGAGGTGTAAGACAGGGTGACGTAATATCCCCGAAACTCTTCACCGCTGCATTGGAAGACGTTTTCAAGCTACTGGACTGGAAAGTATACGGTATTAACATCAATGGCGAGTACATCACTCACCTTCGATTTGCCGACGATATAGTCCTTATGGCAGAATCGCTGGAGGACCTAAGCACTATGCTCAATGACCTCAATAGTGTCCCCAACGGATAGGTCTCAAGATGAACATGGACAAAACAAAAATCATGTTTAATGTCCATGTCACACCTATGCCGGTAGTTGTTGGGAGCACTAAGCTCGAAGTTGTTGACGAATATGTTTACCTGGGACAAATAGTCCGACTAGGTAAGTCCAACTTCGACCGAGAGGTCAATTGACGGATTCAACTCGGCTGGGCAGCGTTCGGGAGATTACGAGCCATCTTCTCGTCAGGCATACCACAAAACCTCAAAACTAAATTGTACAACCAGTGCGTGTTGCCAGTGATGACATACGGAACTAAGACGTGGTCCTTCACTGCTGGCCGTATGAGGAAGCTCAAGGTCGCTCAGCGAGCTATGGAGGGCTATGCTCGGGGTTTCTCTGCGTGATAAACTTAGAAATGAGGATATCCGCAGTAGAACCAGAGTAACCGACATAGCCCAAAGGATTAGTAAGCTGAAGTGGCAATGGGCCGCCCATATAGCTCGAAGAACCGACAACCGATGGGGAAGAAAGGTTCTCGAGTGGCAGCCTCGTACCGGCAGGGGAAGTGTAGGGCGTCCCCCCACTAGATAGAGTGACGACCTGGTAAGACATGCAGGAAGTCAATGGATGCAGGTGGCTCGGGACCGTGCTTTGTGGCATTCCGTGGGGGAGGCCTATGTTCAGCAGTGGACTTGTGAAGGGCTGTAATGGTGATGTTAAGGTTGTTTAGATACGATTAAGGCGGAATAAGTTTTAATGTATTGTTAACGAGGGAAATGAGAATTTATTATGAATTTTATGGGAATACTTCGCCCGCATGGTCACTGGGAAATGAACTATCCATTGCTTTTTGAATTGAAAGAAAACTGAGTTTTATAGATTTGTCAGAGATGAAGCCATTAAAAGGAAACTGATCAAAATTGATTCGTCAACCTATTTAAATGTTTTGAAACGCAGCGTATAGGAAAGCATGAAAATAGCCTGTTTATTCCAAATGGAAATGGGATATTTTTTTAATTAAAGGAAACTGAGCATAATTATCCGTCAGGGATGCAGACTTTGAAAAGAAACTGAGCTAAATTGATTCGTCAGAGATGCAGTTTTCATTGAAAGGAAACTGAGCCAAATAAAAAGCCGTCAGAGATGCAGCCTTTTGATTTGAAAGGAAACTGAGCTAATAGGTCCGTCAGAGTGCATCATTTGGAATTGAAAAGAAACTGAGCTAAATAGGAAATTTTGAATTGAAAGGAAGATCTGTAGGAATTCTGATTAATTGATTGTGGGAATTTTGGAAAAACTAACTGAACACTATTTTAAGACGCTACTGTACACAATGTTATATGTTTTTCCATTCGGGGAAAGAATGTGGAGATTCTGGGCATTTGACACATGCGAACATGCGACATACAGCTGACCATGAGAGAAGCACGGTTTTTCTAAGTTGACCCCCGCTACCTGTAACGTTTGCCCTTGCGCTTTATTAATTGTCATTGCAAAACTGAGCTTAATAGGGAACTGCAACCTTTTGAATTGAAAAGGAAGATCTGTGAGAATTATAGGGATCCGAGGTATAATAACATTTTCACCTTTTCCTACGGCTGTCAAAATTGAAGCACCGATTATGTTCCGTCCAAGATGTGTCACACGCAGCCTTGTCCCGTTACATAACCGAGGAGCATCTAAATTTCGCATTAGTATGACTGGGACGCCTAATTTTAATTGAAGCTTATGTGAGGGCACACCTGACAACTCTAGAGAATTTAGAAACTCTACGGGATATGAAGTGCTCTGTTCTGTGTCCATAACTGTGTCTACTGACAAATACTCTGTATTTCTCCTGCTACTTCGCTTAATATATCTGAATTTATTTTTAATGCTCTCATTTTTGGTGCAAGAATCGCCCTTCACATAACCATTTGTCTTCATGCATGTTGTTCGTTAAATCTGAATAAACGCTCGCAATTAATTCGGAATGACTCTGTACTAAACTACAAAATCTCTCGTCAATTTAACGCAGCCCTCAGCATCCGTTTCCAACCGCCCATCGCCAATTTTTAATAGTGTGTCAGCATAGTTTCCAGCATTGATATCATTATACAAATGCACTCTCATTTTCGTAGTTAAACTGAATTTTGTCACCTTTTTCCATAAAATAGACGACTTGAGGCATGCTTTAATTTCATCTGCAGGTGTGCCCTTTTGAATGACAGGTAAAGTTTGGCGAAAGTCACCAGCCAGTAAAACCACCATTCCTCCTATTACATCGGTATTGCTGCGCAAATCCTGGAGCGTTCGATTTAGTGCTTCTACGGCTTTTTTATGCGACATTGTACTTTCGTCCCACACTAAAAGTTTGCATTGTCGTAGCATTATACCTCGTGCACTATTTTTGCTAAAGTTGCAGATCGGCGATTCTTCCTGGGCTAGATTTAGAGGGAGTTTTAAAACAGAATGTGCAGTGCGGCCCCCGCTTAGCAGCGTGGCGGCTAGATCATTTTCGGTTGTTCGCTGAGGGCTTATCATTCCAAAGTCGCTTAATTTTTTGCCTACCATTGCCATTACTTTATCTTCAATTTTTCCAAGTGTTTCATTATAAATGTGTTCATTGTATGACATGTTCGCGTGTGTCTGCTGTAACCTTCGCAAAATATCTTCCGCCATGTACTCTTTATATTTGTCTCACAATTTATGTGCATTAGATAGCCCGCAAGATGATATGAGAGTTGCATAAAGATCCCTAATTTTGGCTGGTGACTGGCACTGCACAGCTTCCTCCAGTGATTATCGTTTTCTAAAAGATGCAGAGCTTCACATGCTTCTCTATAAGTTGCGCATTCCTGACCGTTGACAGTTTTAAGGTCTTTATATCCTGTAGGACCCCGAACATGGTGCAGCAGCAATCCTAATCAGAAACATTCAAAATTAGTTACATGGACGGTATACACGACCAAGGGCATCTGATGACTTTACACCGGCCAATTTGCAACAGGCGCGCCTTGAATACGGCGTTTCCACTCCTTCCTAGATGTGTTCCAAGTATAATAGCGGGGGACTTCAGAATATAACAACGTTTTTGCAAAGGGGTCGGTTTGACAAAGTTGAAAGAAGGCTGTTAGTGTAGTTTTGGCGGTGATGCAATTCTTTCTTGAAATTTCTTTCGGTGAAATATACACGCCTCCATTTTCTAAGTGCACAGCAAGGTGAGTAACTGTTGGGTGCCTTTCGTGTAAAGGGAAGCCAAGGAGACGCCACGCTGCCTCGTTACTGCTGACATAACGCCCTGCTTGAAAGGTCTGTACTTCATTAACGGGATCTGCCTCACCTTCACTCCTGAGATTAAATATTGCTTGGTTGCTTCCTTTATTTATGTACTTACAGATATACTTGATTGCGCGGACAGAGCTACATGCTTCTACATTAATGTGGGCATTAAACATTTTACATAGAATGGGCGAATACGGGACAATCCAGCTGTTATCTAAGGTTTCGAACGCTCCAGAGTGAGATTTGATTGTAACTTTCCTGCCACCATCTTCGGGAGCTCTGCGTCTGTATAAAGGGTAGCCATTGTCATTGTGCACTGTTTCTTTTAATAGCTGTTTAGGGAATTTCTTTGTACATTTTCCTTCTTTCATACATGGCGATATTGAATTTCGTGCTCCACATGGACCTTGAATCATATTTCGGACGATGGTATCATACAATTCTTTATCTTGCTCAGGATCCGGAATCTCGGCGCTTATTATGTCGTCTATTTAGCTGGGCCGCAACTTCTCTTTAAGCCTCTCTCACTGCACCTCTCCGAAAATTTTCCCTTTGTTAATTACATACATTAATTTTTGTACTTTTAATCTAAATACTCTAGCAACTAAATCGTGTCTGTCAGTACTTTTTTGGCCCGGCATTAGCTCCTCGGTTATTTATTTCCATGTGGGATTGCAAGTAAAAGAAACAAAAAGATCAGGTCTTCCGTAAGTTCGTACATAGACGAATGCGTCTTGTGTGTACTCATGTAGGTAGCGGTGACTGTTAACGAATGATGAGGGCAGAATTACCATTTTACCTAAATCTCTGGGGTTTACATTGGCGTCGCTAGAAACTGCATCTTGTAAATGTATATAATTCTCAACGCGCAGCTTTTTTTGATTTAAAGATATATAACGGAGACGTTCACTTTCTACCTTCACATACATGTCTACCAAAATTGATGAAATAATTGTCTACACCGGGCTAAGAGGTTAAAATCATTTTCTCGCAACATCATATGATACGCATAAAAATCCATATATGATACTTTTTTGTTCGAAGTAGGCTCCTTTGTGACCGGGTTAATGAGTGGAATTTGAAAATGATAACCTCTTGTCCTTTGCAATAAATCAATGGGTATTGCAGAGCGTCATAAAACTTGTGTGTATCGGCTACCCGTTGCAACGTATCATCACGTGCTCGCAAGACAATGTCTCGTGAAGAAAATTGATCACCACTAATTACGGCTGCTATTTCGTTTATCAAAGGTGCATTGTAGCGCCTTTCATGCTCTCTCGAGGAGTCCGATCTGCGTGAATGACGACTTTATAATCCTCTTCAGGTAGGTTTTCTAAAGCAGTTTTAAATGTTTTGACTAAAATGTTACGTTCATGCAAAAATCTTTGAATTTTGAACACTGTGTCTCTCTCAACTCCCTGTATAAATTGGCAGCGACGGTCTACCTCAATTTCTTCGTCACCCATAAAATATACTTGTAAAATTTATGCTGTTCGTTTTCAGCTGGAAAAGTGAACCTATTCTATGATAAATTTGCCCTTGCACCGTAAATGTAGGCGAAAATCCCGGCATTATTATTTCGGTCAACTCCGAAGGACGTCATTTGAAAGCATGAGTTATATTTCCGGATCCTGTTTAAAAGCGCCGTGACTCGTTAGCATCATATAAAAGAGAGTTTTCAAAGGTTCTTCTGGTCCCAAGTAACGGAAGAGACACTTTGCCATTGAACAGCACATGCCTGCGGTCTCATCTTTCCATTTTAAAGCGCTGCAAAATCGACACGCCTTGTCCATCAGTCCGATAACAACTAACCTGTGATTTTTATAATCAATCAACGGATCATAATTGAATGCTGCGTCATTAAAAACCGACCAATTGTTTCTTTGAAAATTTTGTCGACGTTTAGCTTGGAGCTGTGCATTTGCATCTCTTCGCGCCTGTGTCTGTTCTGGTGTTTCAGATGCCCTTATTGACGTTCAGATTGCTCAATGAGTCTGTGTTGAGTTTCATCAGGTGTTTCCGCGGCTCTTAAGGCGGTCTGACGTTCCGCTTGTTCGAATAGCCTTTGCTGACTTTGAGCAGGTGTTTCAGTAGCTTTTAAAGTAGATTGACGCTCTGCCTGTTCAAGACGCCTTTGCTGACTTTGATCAGGTGTTTCAGTAGCTCTTAAAGTAGCTTGACGCTTTGCCTGTTCAAAACGCCTTTGCTGACTTTGAGGAGGTGTTTCAGTAGCTCTTAAAATAGCTTGACGCTCTGCCTGTTCAAGACGCCTTCGCTGACTTTGAGAAGGTGTTTCAGAAGCTCTTAAATTAGCTTGACGCTCTGCTTGTTCAAGACGCCTTTCCTGACTTTGAGAAGGTGTTTCGGAAGCTCTTAAAGCAGCCTGATGCTCTGTCTGTTCTTGCCTTCTCAGTTCAGCATCTTCTAGAGATTCTAGCGATCAAGCTAATCTTTTCGCTTGTCTTTGAGAAGATACTCTTGAAAGGCTGGACTTACGTTTGCGAGGCATTATGAAGTAAGAAAAAACCTATTTATAAAAACGTTAAAATACCTAAAGGAATTAAATTTCCTTTTAAATATTTTTTTAAAAGCAAATCCAAAATATCTAAAAGGAATAAATATTCCTTTTAAATATTTTTAAAATCAAAACAACAAAATCAATTCAAGACACAACACGAATCCAAAAACGATAGCCAAAAAAAATCGAATCAACTTAAACCAAATCACAAAACAAATCGCAGAAAACCGAAATCGAAAGCAGTAGTCAATATAAATATAACCAGCGAAAAAAGAAGTAAGTGTATAGGTACCGTATACACTATCTATACTATCTATACTATTAATATTCCTTTGAAATATTGTTGAACAACCTAAAACAACGAAAACCAATTCACGATTCTAAATAAACAAAATCCAAAATCAAAGCCAGAGTCTAAATATGTATAAAGGAATACCAACCAAATCAACAAAACCGATCCAAGAAAATACACAAATCCGAAAATGAAAGCCAATATAAATCCATTCAACCTTAACCAAATCACAAAGCAAATAACAAACAACCGAAATCGAAAGCAGGTAGTCGAATAAGCTACGAAATAGAAACAATTTAAGCGTATAGGTACCGTATGCACTATAAGTTGACGCGCGGCTCAACGGCGGAAAGTAATGTCAGGAAACATTTCGTTACCGCGTTTTAAAACCTAGTAACGACATCTAGCGGAATCAATTTAAACTATGTATACGTTAGTTAATAAGAACTCTCAAAATATTTTTCTTATAATTTTGCACATTTTTCTTATTTTAATACCGATTCATTCATAACCACATATAAGAACTGTATTCATTTCCGTTCAATAAATATTACTAAGGCTTATTAATAAGGCTTACTAAGAACTGTTTCTACCATTGTTAAGTAAGTAAGGTGAAAGCGTGACAGGTGGTGATAGTATTTCTGATCCATACTTATAATCACGCCTGTAACCCTTGCGGGTAGGCAGAGGCATCAACGGATTACTTAATATCGTCTGCGAGGTTATCGCCTATTCTGTGAATTACGATGCACCAAAACGTTTGAAGAAAATCAGCTGGTGAATTTTATGTTTTTATCGCTTCTCCCGGTCCTGCGTGGAAAAATACAGATCCATACATTTTTTATCTTAATTTTGGTAAAAAGACATAATAATCCAGATATTCTGACCTTCTGTGTTGGTCCATCGTACCGTCGTCCGTCTTGTAGAATCACGGTGGCGCCACCTAGCTGAATTTAATTTTGCAACATATTCGATTTTCCCACGGAAATGATATGTTTTTCCGCTGAAAAATATATATATATCTTGATGACTAAGGATACAAATGAATAATAACGTTAATGTTTGCGAAAGTCAAAACATAATATTATGCCTGATTATACTAAACTGTGACTACGCATTTTCATGAGCTAGAAGGTTTGGCCGAACGCCCTCCTAAATGTAGATAGTATGCCTTAGATTATAGTTTTTATTTAGATATTAATTAATTACATTTAAATTATTTTAAGGATTGTTATAAAAATATAACTTTATTTTTTATATATTTTTTTGTCGGTGGGATGTGTAGTGTAGCCCCGACGACATATTATAGTGTTAAAGTAGAATAAGTTAAGGCAGTATAATTAAAGTTCTAGAACAAGCAACACGTCTCCTTTTCATTAACACCTTTCGACATTACATACCATCAGGTGGACTGTGTGCTTGTTTGTCACCCTTATTCTATAACTACATTAAAAAAACACTTTTAATATGTAGGGTATTTTTAATATGAATACTACAATTTATTAATATTATTTATTTATTTCTTATTAAATTCCTTTTGTTTTAATAATTACTAAGATGATGTGAATAGTATTCAGAAATATGTACGATGTTGAGATTGGCAATTCCGAACAATTTCTCCGAGCCCTCCTTTTGACAAATACGATGGAAAATTCATAGAAATGTAACTTCTCTTCGCAAGGCAATAGGATCAAGCAGATTAGAAAGAACTTAGTGATCGACAATATTCACTGCCCAGCCGCTCATCGGTGCCCAGAGATAAGAACAGTAATATTAGAGAGACTAAAGTTATAAAAATATTTGCTGTGTTTCGTATAGTGAGTGTAGAGAACCGGAGACCCTTTCTACTGGAAACGAGGCATTCCATCTTAGTCTGAAAATTGTGTTATGTTTAAAAACTGAAGGTAGCCCCAGTTAACAATGACATCAGGATGTCAGACATCTCCTCCATCCTCCCCCCGGTGGCGACAGGTGCTGTTTTAAAATTAAACACGATAAAAACCGTAATTCATTTATTCATTACATCCTATCAAGTTCTACTGCTGAACATAGGCCTCCTCACATGCCACGCTTGGCATGCGGGTTGGCAACCGTAGTCTTTATTTTCTGGTTGTTATTAGGAAGACAGTCTGGTGTTGCACTTGTTCATGGGCGGCGGTAGTCACTTACCATCAGATCAGCCGCATGCTCGTTTGCACCCTTTTATATAAAAAAAGGAAGACGCTACTCCGTCCGTCTCCTGGTTTGTTTCCCTCAGTCGCCTCTTAAAATTCCCACGGGACGATATGGGATAGTGGATATTCTTACACCACCACTAAATTACGTAAAGTTAGTTTTATTCAATGTTTAGTTTTCGCGAAAATATAATAAATAAATAATAATAAGAAAGCGTTAAATTATAGGTATACGATATAAACATATATATACGATGGAGCTCCTATAATATGTATGTCAATTTCATTTTTTGTAGTAAAGAAAGCATTAAAATTCTTTCTCTTGTCAATGAGTACGCGTAAACAGCCCACAAACTAAAGCAATTTTACACAACCGTTACGTTTGTAATTATTGTAACTGGCCACTAATAGAACAAAGCAATACTACGGAAAAGGTACAGAAAGGCTTTTTACTTTCTAATGGATTTTGTGAATGAAAATGAATTATTACGAAAACGTGTCAGTCAATGCGAAATACGTTAACCATAGCCGTACATTAAAAATGAAAAGCATTTGGAAGGTTATGATATATCTATATGTATATAAAATGATATCTATCTATGTATAATATTTTAAATGAACATGTACTAATTAACTGATTCATCATCGTCGAACCGAAACCGCTGAAGCTAAATATCTGAAATTTGAAAAGTAACTTTCTTTTATATTTTAAGACTTCACTAAGAAACGAATTTGCGACATTTTTCCACCAAAGGGGTTAAATAGGGGATGGAAGTTTGTATGAAAATCCGTCATTTTTATAGGTTAATTCTTAAAAGCAGGTATTTTCTGGTTAATAATTAAGATAAAAAAAATGGGGGGTGAAAATTTGTATTGGAAGCCAAGACCATAGAAATTGATCCTAAGAATTAGGAATGAAATATTTCAGCGTTTTTCGAAAATTATTTCCTATGAGTGTAAAAAAGGAGGATGTAAGTTTATATGAAAATTCGTCATTTATGATGGTATATTAGTGAAAAATTGTTTAAATTAGTGGAAAGAATAAATGGGATAAAATTAAATGGGTGGCCCGTATTCATCTAATATGATTTATCAGCTAAGTTTATTGATGGTTTCGTGGCGCAGTGGTTTAGCAATGAGTTGCAGCGCTGGGGGTTCGAATCATACATGGAACAAATATTTATGTGGTCTACAAATAATTGTTCAGGGTCTCGATATTTGTCCTTGTGGAATTTATGTTTGTAAACTGCCTCCACGATACAGGAAAAAATCCTAGAATTACCCCATTCTAGGATTTTTTCCGTTTAAAAAAAAGAAGGTGAGTTGTGGTTCAACGGTTGGGACTGAGCGATGTTTGTTCCAAAATAAAGCCCGCTCTGAATCGTCTGAACTCTGAGTCGTTTAACAATGTGTGTGAATCCTACAGGATTCGTTCCCTATAAGCGGCTTAACCGTGTGCGATGTAAATCATAGCGAGTTACGGGAAAGAATGATATAACTATTTTTATGTAGGTTTAGTAATCTAAAAAATAATTTTATTGTTGAATTTTGTATTAAGAATTGAACCAAATCTCTCTCTTGGGTCATAAAAGCGATCGGACGGACCTTGAGTCGCTGTAATTATGAGGACTGCCGTCCCCAATAATTCGAGGGAACTAAAAGCTTTTGTTATTGGGCATATTTAAAAAAAAAACATTAAGTGTTCATTAAATCCCTTTTTGGAGCTGTTTAAAGAGAACGTAGTAGATGTAAATTTTGGATAAAAGAACGTGCATATGCTTTTAAAAAAGGTTAAGAGGATTTAAAGAAGCTTTAGCACAGTGTTGGTGACTCGACCTTAGAAACTGTGGTGACGTGCAATACATCCCTTCTGAGTGCTGCTCTGAAAACTGCTCAAATTTGCGCGGTAAGTTTTGGCGAAGTTTGCTTCATCTTACGAAATGCGTACAACAAAGGAGTGGTATATTTTGCCAGCGGCTGTCTGTTCGTCCAATTACAATATGGGTGTCTTCAAGATAAGAATTAGCGTAACAAACAGGCTTTTGTAACGCTAAGACAGTGCGATTTTCATAATCATAGGCATAGGTAAATCGTACTATCTTATTAGTGTAACAAAATATCCTATTCTATTCTTCACCACCTTCATTTCATCATTATCTTCGGGCTTCATCACCTATATCTACTTACTACCAGGAGGGATTATGATCAAGGCCTGGCTTATGAAAAGTAAAAAAAAAATTACGAAAAATGGAAATTTATTGGATACTATAAAAAAATGGATTTTGTATTTATTGTTACAAATAGTGACATCCACCAGCTCGTTGATATTCTCCAATTTGGACTCGCATGTTCTCAAAGACGATTCACAAATTTGCTTTCAGTAGGGCGTAAATTTCTTATTTTCTTTTCTACTGGCTTGTTATTGTGAATGAGTCGAAGACTGGCGTAATTAGTCTTCAGTTATTGCGTCAGCTAAGTTTAATACGCATTTAGATCAATCACAATGTATAATCATTAGAAAAGTGGTCCTCTTAATCTTTAGGGCTTGGACGCTCTAGCGAGTCGATTGTTGTCGATTTCGTCTTACCGATTCAATAATACACTGAATAGTCTATGGAGTCCGTGTTGGCTTCGGCAGCTTTTATTAATAATGATTACTGTCGTGCCGGTTGTCATAAACATTTTTATCCATTTATAAATATACTTTGCGCTTAGCTAATATCGCGTAAACCAAAGTAAGCACGATAAATCGTCTCGCAATCATCACATAATTATTGTTTGCATAATACATGCGAACACAAATCGCACGCTTTGCTTTACTTAAGGGCTCCATCATCATCATCATTACAGCCCTTCCCAAGTCCACTGCTGAACATAGGCCTCCCCCAAGGAATGCCACAAAGCACGGTCCTGAGCCATTTGCATCCATCGACTTCCTGCATGTCTTACCAGGTCGTCACTCCATCTAGTGGGGGGACGCCCTACACTTCGTCCGCTGGTACGAGGCCACTCGAGAACCTTTTTTCCCCATCGGTTGCAGATTCTTCGAGCTATATGGCCGGCCCATTGCCACTTCAGCTTACTAATCCGTTGGGCTATGTCGGTCACTCTGGTTCTACTGCGGATATCCTCATTTCTAAGTTTATCACGCAGAGAAACCACAAGCATAGCCCTCTCCATAGCTCGCTGAGCGACCTTGAGCTTCCTCATACGGCCAGCAGTGAAGGACCACGTCTCAGTTCCATAAGTCATCACTGGCAACACGCACTGGTTGAATAGTCTCGTTTTCAAGTTTTGAGGCATACCTGACGAGAAGATGTGCCGTAATTTCCCGAACGCTGCCCAGCCGAGTTGAATCCGTTGATTAACCTCTCAGTCGAAGTTGGACTTACCTAGTCAGACTATTTGTCCCAGGTAAACATACTCTTCAACAACTTCGAGCTTAGTGCTCCCAACAACTACCGGCATAGGTGTGACATGGACGTTATACATGATCTTGGTTTTGACCATGTTCATCTTAAGACCTATAAGTTGGGAGGCACTATTGAAGTCATTGAGCATAGTGCTTAGGTCCTCCAGCGATTCTGCCATAAGGACTATATCGTCGGCAAATCGAAGGTGAGTGATGTACTCGCCATTGATGTTGATACCGTATCCTTTCCAGTCCAAAAGCTTGAAAACGTCTTCCAATGCAGCGGTGAAGAGTTTCGGGGATATAACGTCAGCCTGTCTTACACCTCTCTGCAGTTGGATAGGTTTCGTACTCTGGTTCTGTACTCGGATAGCCATCGTAGCCCTACTGTACAAACGCCCAGCACTTCGATGACAGTCAACAACCGCTGAAGGGACTGCAGCACCGCCCAAATTTCGACGGATTCAAAGGCTTTCTCATAGTCCACATACGCCAGACATTGTGGCAAATTGTACTCCTCGGACTCCTCGGAGAGCCATTCTAATCTCGGTTGGGTTGGGTTATCATCGGAATAGTGTCGGATAAGACTCGCTCTTGGATCGTTACTCACAATTGCGTGTGGCTCCAATGATGATGTGTACAGCTGCCCATAGAACCTCTCAATCTCACTCAAAATCTCAGGTGTCCCGGAAATAACGCTGCCACACTCGGTCTTCAGCTTTGACAGTTGGCTCTTTCTGGCAGATAGATCTCTGGCAAAGACTTTGGAGCCCTGGTTCCGCTCGATCGCTTCTTCAATACGAGCAGTATTAAAGTTGCGTAAGTCCTGCCGCATGCATTTGGAGATCTATCTGTTCAGTTGCCTATATGCTGTAAAATCTACTGAAGACTGCAGCTTCATTTTCCGTCTAACAGCCATGATATTAAGAGTGTGATCGGAGACTTTTGTGTTCTTCTGCGGCGGGTCTTGCAAAACTTCGCTCAGACCGCATGGACAGTTTCCACGAGCTTGTCATTTATATCGTCCACTGCATTGCAATCCTCTAGGTACTAAAAACGGTTTTGTAGCTCGAGCTGAAAGGTTTCGGGATTTTGGATTAGAGTACGAGGGGGACGGAGCGTTGACTTTATTAGACGTGACCTCTCCAACTTAACGTTTAGGTTCTGTATGCCTCTCACTATTCGGTGATCGCTGCCGGTTTTCACCCTCGCGATCACTGAGACATCACTGAACAGTTGTCGTCTGGTCGTCATAATGAAGTCAATCTCATTTTTTGTCGAACCGTCGGGGCTCGACCAGGTCCACTTCCTGTGGGGTTGCTTCTGGAAGAAAGAATTCATCTTAAAGAGTCCTTCTTTCTCCATGAAGTCGGCCAGCTGCTGGCTCCTTGGGTTTCGTTGCCCTATTCCAAATTTCCCTACCTTCAGCTCACCGTTTTCTGTTGTGCCTAGTTTTGCGTTGAAGTCTCCCATTAACACCGTATAGTGAGTTTTGGACGAATGCATGGCTCTAGATATATCCTCATACATTTCCTCCACCTCCTCTTCGGGATGTGCCGAGGTTGGTGCGTAAACCTGTATGACCTTCAGCGAATACCGTTTGGTGATTCTGAGTATAAGGTACGCAACCCTCATCGACACACTCTCAATCTTTATAACGTTGTTAACGAGAGACTTGTGGACGATAAATTCGACCCCTACTTGGGACAGATGTTCGCCCTCCCGGTGATAGAACAAGTTGCCGGATTCGAGGATTACCATGTCCTCCCCCTCTCTTCGGATCTCAGATAATCCTATAATATTCCAGCGCAACTTGTCTATCTCTTCTTCCAGCTCCAGGATCTTCTCTTCAGTCCTCAGGGTGCGTGCGTTATATGTTGCCAGGTCGAATCGTCTAAGGTGGCAACCGAACCTCCACCGAGATTCTTAGCACCCCCTGCCCCGCCGTTACCATGGTCGCCACCGTAGCCAGGAATAGCGGAGCCACCGGGGACTGGGGGCCATCTTTTTGTAACTATCATGGGGGGTATATTGCCATAGTTGCCACTCTTGGCGAGCGGGTTGGCAACCGCAGTTTTTTTATTGTTATTTTGCTGTTATCAGAAAGATGCTGCTGCCCATCTTCTGCCTCAGTTTCCCTCTGTCGCCTCTTATGACACCCACGGGAAGATATGGGGTAGTGGGTATTCTTACCCGCCACTACATGGGGCTCCATGGGGACTAAAAAATCCACGAATTGGCGCGTATAACCACATCCTCGCGCCAGCGCACGGCCGTGGGTTTTGAGATAAAAACGAAACAAACACAATTAAGGGCCACCCTGGATTAATGTTTCGGTGGTATTTTTGTAAACCTTTATATCGTGTAACAAGATGTATAGAATTCGTTCCCTTTTTGCTGTTTATTACATGTTTTTATAGACAACTTAATCGTGCACGGTGTAAATCATAGCGAGTAAAGGGACAGACTGATGAAACTATATTTAAAATATTTTCAAATTTTGGATTAAAAATCAAACCAAAGAATTGTAGTTTTTTTTCTTCAAAAATCAATGTTTCATATGGGTCATAAAAGCGATGCTGACAGACTAAAGGTCGATGCAATTATAATGACTGCCATGCACAATAACAAGAGGGAACAAATTTTTTTGTGGGTTAATAATTATTACGTACATTTTAAAAAAATATGTGTTCATTATATCCTGTTTTGGAGCTGTTTAAAGAGAACGTAGTGGAAGTAACTTTTTGACAAAAAACGTCCAAATGCTGTAAAAAAGTTAAGAAGACTAAAAGAAGCTTTAATTCAGTGTTGATGTACTTTGACTCTATCTTAGAAACTGTAGTGTCGTACGACGCGTCCCCTCAGGGCGTGGTGGCGCAGTGTTGCGACGTTGAGAAAAGCTGCCCTTTGTCGTAAAAGGATCGCATTAATTTTGGTGTTCATAATTTTTTTGCCAAATAAATATTATCAACTGCTGAACATAGAATTTCTCCACAGATTCTCTTATCGGGGGGGACTTTGCCATAGTTGCGACATTCGGCAGGCGGGTTAGCAAACGCAGATTTTCATAATTTTGAGTTGTTATAAGGATGATGCTGCTGCCCATATCATGTTCAGTGTACTTTTTATTTTAATTTTAAACTGAAGTGTTAAACGAACTTACTGTCTAGCTAATGGTAAGTGACTACTGCAGTACATGGACACCTTCAGTCAATTCAAGCCAAATCAAACAAAGAAGGCCAGAAAGTGCGTTGTCACCTCTGAGTGCTAAGATTAAATACCTCACAACTTATAATTATACTAAGTACCTTACACGTTTAAGCCCGGAACACAGCAGTGCAAGCACTGCTACTTGGCTGGAGAAATAGGTAAGAGGGTGGTACTTATCCAGACGAACTCTTAGGCACATAAATAATCTTACCGCTTAGTTTTTTTAGAGTTTTTACTGCCTACAATTTAATGACGTTTTTGGTGATATTTTATGAAAAGTCATAAAAGAAAACTAAATCCAAATCTGATACTGTTGACAGACAACGACTTTACCAGTACGTAGCAACATCAACAGGATAGCTATACGAGAATCAAATAGTGTTTCAAGTAGTCAATTATTATTTTTGTGCATTTCTATTATATAAATATCATAGGTATGGACGGAATATGTCAAGATCCATGGGTGAGATTTTCTTAATGATGATTTGCACTTTGACGGGTTAATACTTAACGCAACTTACCTTTTGAACCCTTCTCTGAAATGTCAAGTTCTACTATAAAGGAACGTGTTTTGAAAAGTATGAATGATGGTTAGCATAAAAGGAACTAGCACTAGTCGGATTTTTTTAATGAAAATCTTAAGTAAAAGGAAGTGAAAATGTGTTCGTAAGTAGACAAGTGTGCTCATACTAAAAAACGACTTAACAAATCATATAACACATAATCTTGGCTATCGAAATACTCGTAATTATTGAATTTTCGATATGTTATATTTGGGAAATATAGGGTGGTTAATTTTTTTTAGCTTATTTTTAATACGTGAAAAGAAAAATTTATACCCTTTTTAAGCAATTGCGTTCACGGAGGAGTATTTAGTATAATTAAAATTTATATGAAGAAGGAATCCAGAAAGCTAAAATCTATATAATATGTGTTACAAATACATTAAATAAAAAAAACATTCATTGATTACGTTCATACTACCAATGTCAAACACATAATAAGCAATGGTCAAATAATTGCACAGAATAGTAATTGTCTCCAAAGAGTTTTAAAACAAATAATCACTGAAAATATCTCAGTAATTATTTATTGATTATTAATTCAAGACTAAATTGTAATTTTTGGGGAATCATAAGTCAAGGCATAGAATTTCTTTTTGGCTACGGAAACCAACCTCTGATTTTATAACTAAGCAACGGGAAAATGAGAAAACTTCTATTAAATTATTTCGCCTTTTTAAAAATGCCAACTGAATATTTCAAAGAAAGCGTCAAATAAAGAACAACAATTATTTTTACTTGTCCCACTGATTTATACATCACCACGTAATTTACGAACTCAGCCATACATTTTATAGGTTAAATTAGGTTAAGTTATTACTGCTTCCCCACCCAACGGGTTCCCCCTCAATGGCGTGGCCTTGTGTGGAAGGTGTCGCTGTGCTTGCATCGTTGGGACGGCCGGCGAAATGTCATTTCACGTCACCCTACAGCTGTCTGCAGAACGAAAGGGTCCGTTGTGTAGGTTCCAGCCCGAACGGGTTCCCGCCTTCTCGTGGCGGGAGAGCTTAGTAGCCGTGGCTTGCTCACCCGCGGTGAATTAAGAGGAACCCACATGACTGGCCCGAGGTGACCACTACGAGTGGGCTTGGTGAGCCGCCCACTTCGGATGTGAGTTTGTGGACTGCGGTGGGAGAGGTGTCCCCTCCCCCTACCGCCGCAGCCGAGGTGAAGTGCCGGTGGAAGAGGAGTGTTGGTATGGCGATGTGCCAATCGCCCTATCCTCCGCGACTCTGGCGGAGCCACACCTTTGATGCGGTGGTGGCACAGCCGCGGGGGAGAGGAGAGAAGGTATTGTGAGGCGCAGCTCTCCCTATCTTCCGTACTTGGGGTCAGGAAAGCGGGTGCTTCCGATTGCTCGTTTTCCCTGGCCCCATGGCCTCTGCGTATCGGGCTCGAGCGGGTCCGATACGCAGGTAAAGTTGAGGCCGCGGAGGAATGCGCGCCTTGCCTGAGAAGGAAAAGGGGGAGGAGTAGTACGCCCCCGAGGAGAGGCTGTCATAGGGCGGCCAGCGCTGGTGGAACCGCGGATGTTTGCGAAAGCGTTCCCATGGCCCTAATAATATGCGACGAGGCTGAAACACCATGGGGTTTTAGTCGGTGCAAGTCCGATTTAAACTGTCCATAGGTGGGTATGCGTAGGCAATTCCCCATGTTAAAAAAAGTTATTACTCTTTGAATATATGTTACAAATGTAGATGGTAAAACATGGTAAAACAAACTACCATGCCGAGTTGTATTTACAGTAAGTAGCTTACATGGAAGGTATATAGTGGCTAAGATAGTATTTTTCAGATGCGCATTGATAGTGGCTGACTTAGTAATTCAGAGGACAATGTGGATTTTTAGAGGAAAATATGTAATGCTATTAAATAGAAGTTTAATTAGCACCCTAAATTTTTAGGGAAATTTTAAGGACTTCGCTGTTTGTTTCAAATGCGTAAACTGTGACAGTGATCCCATAAAAGTTTAAAATGTAAAAACGGAGGAATATAAAGTCATTTTTTTTTGTAAAATATATTTAATTAATCAAAGTATGGAACGTTGTTATCTATACACTTTTGCCATCTCATAGGTAGTTCATTGATCCCTTTACTAGAAAAACCATGGGGGCGAGAATCAATAAACTCTTTGAAGGCGGTTTGGACTGCCGCATCGAGTAGAATTTTTTCCTTGTAGAAGTAATTCCGGAAAAATGGTAATCTGTTGGAGCAAGGTCCGGGGAGTACGGTAGATGTCGCAGAGATTCCAATTGTAGCTCATCTAACTTAGTGGTTGTTTGTTGTGCAGTGTGTGGTCTTGCGTTGTCGTGAAGCAGCAGTGGCCTAGAGCGATTGACAAATCTCGGTTGTTTAGCAGCTAGTTCTTCCTTCATGGTTTGCAGTTGCTGACAATAGATATCTGCCGTTATCGTTTGGCCAGATTTTAGAAAGCTGTAGTGAACCACACCGGCGCTAGTCCACCAAACACTCACAAGTAACTTTTCCTGAGTCA
>JAGSMP010001376.1:0-48055 GCA_029286625.1 Parnassius orleans | reverse complement strand
GGTAAAACATGGTAAAACAAACTACCATGCCGAGTTGTATTTACAGTAAGTAGCTTACATGGAAGGTATATAGTGGCTAAGATAGTATTTTCAGATGCGCATTGATAGTGGCTGACTTAGTAATTCAGAGGACAATGTGGATTTTTAGAGGAAAATATGTAATGCTATTAAATAGAAGTTTAATTAGCACCCTAAATTTTAGGAAATTTTAAGGACTTCGCTGTTTGTTTCAAATGCGTAAACTGTGACAGTGATCCCATAAAAGTTTAAAATGTAAAAACGGAGGAATATAAAGTCATTTTTTTTTGTAAAATATATTTAATTAATCAAAGTATGGAACGTTGTTATCTATACACTTTTGCCATCTCATAGGTAGTTCATTGATCCCTTTACTAGAAAAACCATGGGGGCGAGAATCAATAAACTCTTTGAAGGCGGTTTGGACTGCCGCATCGAGTAGAATTTTTTCCTTGTAGAAGTAATTCCGGAAAAATGGTAATCTGTTGGAGCAAGGTCCGGGGAGTACGGTAGATGTCGCAGAGATTCCAATTGTAGCTCATCTAACTTAGTGGTTGTTTGTTGTGCAGTGTGTGGTCTTGCGTTGTCGTGAAGCAGCAGTGGCCTAGAGCGATTGACAAATCTCGGTTGTTTAGCAGCTAGTTCTTCCTTCATGGTTTGCAGTTGCTGACAATAGATATCTGCCGTTATCGTTTGGCCAGATTTTAGAAAGCTGTAGTGAACCACACCGGCGCTAGTCCACCAAACACTCACAAGTAACTTTTCCTGAGTCAATTTTCATTTAGGCAGTCGCACAGAATATTTTGGAAGTAAATATTGTATATTATTAACATTTAGCCCATTGTGTGTCAGAAGAAGAATTTGTTATATTGACACTCACACACACACACACACACACACACACACACACACACACACACACACACACACACACACACACACACACACACACACACACACACGCACACGCACACACACACACATTATTGCGGAGCGGCAGTAGCGCACGCGCACACACACACACACACACACACACACACATACACACAAACGCGCGTGCGCGCTCGCATGCGGAAAGCCATCGTATCCCCACCCCACTATGCAAATATATTCAATATACCGCAACCCATTTTGCACTGAAGGGACTGTGTCACTGCTCAATTTTTACTAAAACGAAGGTTTTCCTATAGTTCATATACACAAAACAAAGTAATACATTTGTACTCTTCAGTTTTCTGTGTATTAAAGCCTTTTCAGAAACCGGCTTGTTAGGGAGGTTGGATGTCGTCAATGCAGTGGGCAAGACAATACGTAATACCTCTTTCGAAAGGAATAGCCACCCTTGGGTGTGCAATACGATGCATTTCGGAGAATGTACGTAGGAATTACATGCTTTAATTCTTCCCTTTCCATCATCGGACAACCAGGCGGTCGACGGGTCTTCACTCTTTGTTGTCGATACTTCACGCCTTAGAACCATACGGTTTGCTTCGTCTTTCGTAATGCGTACAGCAAAAGAGTGGAATAATTTGCCAGTGTCTGACTTTCCATCCGAATACAATCCGGGCGTCTTCAAGGCAAGAGTGAAAATAGGCTTTTGTTATGCTAAGATTGTGCGATTTACCACCTAGGGCTTCATCACTACTTACCACCACGTGGGGTTGTATTCAAGCACTGGCTTATAATAAATTTAAAAAAAAACATGTGTGCAGTTCACACGCGGTAGAAGTGAAATCTTCAAATGAAATGAAACATAAAAAAAAACATTTCACAGCTAATTATTTATTTAATTTGATAATTTTCTTTAAAGCTAATTACCAAAAAATATATTCCAAATTAAGCTTAATCGATTGGGATGAAACGTTTTGTAAATTTGTTGACGTTGACGAAAAGGTCCAAAATTTTTTCCACAAATTGTATAACATTATTCAAGAATGTGTTCTGTTCCAAAACGCAAACAACTAAGTCTCGTCACCCTTCGTGGTTCACTCCGATGTTGATAAGGCTGAGATCTGAGCAAGACAAACTTAGGCGGAGATACCATAAATATATAAGAACTCCAGAGATAAGCTAGAGTATGACATAGTTCGTAATCGCTGTCAAAAACTATTGCACAAATGTTACAAGGAATATAGAGCTAATTTGGAACACAATATCCGTGAAAACCCAAAAGCATTTTGGCGATTTTTGAAAGATAAGCGAAAGAGAAACTCTGAAACACCTGCCCAGATGTTTCTTGAAGATAATAGCGCAATGACCGGGCCAGAAATTGCTAGCCTGTTCGCAAGACACTTTTCCTCAGTCTATACAGATCTATACAGACGCTGTGTGGTGGCGGTTAAGAATATCCACTACCCCGTGTCTTCCCGTGGTGTCGTAAGAGGCAACAATGGGAAACAGGCAGGAGATGGGTAGCAGCATCTTTCTGATAACAGCAATATTAAAATAAAAACTGCGGTTGGTGAACCCGCTCGCCAAGTGTGGCAACTATGGCAAATATCCCCAAGATGAGTGTTACGAAGAGACGGTCCTCAGTCCCGGTAGCCTGCGCTTTCCAGCTACGGTGGCGACCATGGTAACGGCGGGGAAGGGGTTGCTAAGAATCTCCGGTGGAGGTTGGCTACCCAAGACGACTCGACCTATATACATACAACGCACGCACCCTGAGGACTGACGAGAAGATCCTGGAGCTGAAGAAGAGATAGACAAGTTACGCGGGCATAACTTGGCTAGAGGGGAGGACACGGTAATCCTCATATCCGGCAACTTTTTCTATCATCGGGAGGGCGACCGTCTGTCCCAAAGAGGTGTTGGATTTATCGTCCACAAGTCTCGTTAACAACGTTGTAAAGATTGTGAGTGTGTCAACGAGGTTGCGTACCTTATACGCAGAATCACCAAACGGTATTCGTTGAAGGTCACAGGTTTACGCACCAACCCCGGCACATATCATGATAAGGAGGTGGAAGAAATGTATGAGGTAATCTCTAGCCATGCATTCCTCCGAAACCCACTATACGGTGTTAATGGAGACTTCAATGCAAAACTAGGCACAAGAGAGAACAGTGGGCTGAGGTAGGGAAATTTGGAATAGGGCAACGGAACCAAGGGCCAGCAGCTGGCCGACTTCATGGAGAAGGAGAGACTCTTTATAATGAACATTTTCTTCCAGAAGCAGCCCCACAGTAAGTCGACCTGTTCGAGCTCCGACGGTTCGACAAAAATTGAGATTGACTTCATTATGACGACCAAACGACAACTGTTCAGTAATGTCTCGGTGATCGCGAGGGTGAAAACTGGTAGCGATCACTGGATGGTTAGAGGCATACTGAACCCAAACGTTGTTGGAGAGGTCTCGTCTAATGAAGTCAACGCTCCGTCTCGCTCCTCTAATCCAAAGTCCCGAAACCTTTCAGCTCGAGTTACAAAACGGTTTCCAGTGCCTAGAACACTGGAATGAAGTAGACGATATAAATAACAAGCTCGTGGTAACTGTCCATGCTGTCGGAGCTAAGTTTTGTAAGACCCGCCGCAGAAGAACACACAAAACTCTCCGATCACACTCTTAATCTTATAGCTGTTAGACGGGAATTGAAGCTGCAATCTTCAGTAGATTTGATAGCATACAGGCAACGGAACAGACAGATCTCCAAATGCATGCGGCGGGACTTACGCAACTTAACACTGCTCGTATTGAAGAAGCGATCGAGTGGAACTAGGGCTCCAAAGTCTTTGCTAGAGATCTGTCTGCCAGAAAGCGCCAACTGTCGAAGCTGAAGACCAAGTGTGGCAGCGTCGTTTCCGGGACACCTGAGATTTTGAGTGAGATTGAGAGGTTCTATGGGCAACTGTACACATCATCGTTGGAGCCACACGCAAGTGTGAGTAACGGTCCAAGAGTAAGTCTTATCCGACACTATTCCGATGATATTCCGGACGTCAATCTGAGCGAGATTAGAATGGCTTTCAACACCTCAAAACGGCAGGCTTCAGGCGAGGATGGAATTACAGCGGAGCTTCTGAAAGCGGGTGGAAACCGGTACTTGTAGTCCTTCAGAAGCTCTTTAATTCCGTCCTCCATGGTGGCACTACTCCGGAGGCGTGGTGCAGAAGTGCGTTGGTCTTGATCATCAAGAAAGGCGACAACGCTTCTTGAAAAACTACAGACCGATTTCCTTCTGGAGCCGCGTCTACGTGCTGTTTCCGCGAGTCATTACGAATCGTCTCGCACGCAGACTCGACGACTTCCAGCCTCCCGATCAAGCCGGTTTCCGAAGACGCTTTAGTACCATCGACCAAATACACACCTTCGGCAAATTGTACAGAAGACAGAAGGGTTCAATCTGCCACTTTGCCTTACGTATGTAGACGATGAGAAAGCCTTTGATTCCGTCGAAATTTGGCGGTGCTACAGTCTCTTCAGCGGTGCCAAGTTGACTGTCGAAGTGCTGAAGTGTTTGTACAGTAGGGCTACGATGGCTATCCGAGTACAGAACCAGAGTACGAAACCTATCCAACTGCAGAGAGGTGTAAGAGGGTGACGTTATATCCCCGAAACTCTTCACCGCTGCATTGGAAGACGTTCAAGCTACTGACTGGAAAGGATACGGTATAAACATCAATGGCGAATATATCACTCACTTTCTATTTGCCGACGATATAGTCCTTATGGCAGAATCGCTGGAGGACCTAAGCACTATGCTCAACGACCTCAATAGTGTCTCCCAACGGATAGGTCTTAAGATGAATATGGACAAAACAAAGATGATGTTTAATGTCCATGTCACACCTATGCCGGTAGTTGTTGGGAGCACTAAGCTCGAAGTTGTCGACGAGTATGTTTACCTGGGACAAATAGTCCGGCCAGGTAAGTCCAACGTCGACCGAGAGGTCAATCGACGGATTCAACTCGGCTGGCCAGCGTTCGGGAAATTACGACACATCTTCTCGTAAGGTATACCTCAAAATCTGAAAACGAGATTGTACAACCAGTGCGTGTTGCCAGTGATGACTTATGGATCTAAGACGTGGTCCTTCACTGCTGGCCGTATGAGGACGCTCAAGGTCGCTCAGCGAGCTATGGAGAGGGCTATGCTCGGGGTTTCTCTGCGTGATAAACTTAGAAATGAGGATATCCGCAGTAGAACCAGAGTAACCGACATAGCCCAACGGATTAGTAAGCTGAAGAGGCAATGGGCCGGCCATATAGCTCGAAGAACCGACAACCGATGAGGAAACAAGTTTCTCGAGTGGCAGCCTCGTACCGGTAGGAGAAGTGTAGGCGACCCCCACTAGATGGAGTGACGACCTGGTAAGACATGCAAGAAGTCGATGAATGCAGATGGCTCAAGACCGCGCTTTGTGGCATTCTTTGGGGAGGCCTGTGTTCAGCAGTGGACTTGTGAAGGGCTGTAATGATGATGATGATACAGATACACCCATAACTCCTAAATTCTTGACATTTACTTGACGAAACACAATTGAGCTCTCAGTCAACTCTTTGTTTCAAGAGAGGTCATTATGAAAATATAAAAACCTCGATATTTACAAGGACGCGGGACCAGATGGCATCCCCTTTTATTAAGAATTGTGTTGCATATCTTGCTTATCCGTTATTTTTAATTATTAATTATTCTTTATTAGTAGGCAAATTCCCTACAATATGGAAAAATGCTCGGGTCATACCAATACATAAAAAGGGTGATGTATCGTCAGTAACAAATTACAGACCTATCTCTATACTTTCTTCTTTTTCAAAATTGTTTGAGGCGACTGTGTGTCCATTCCTAACTCATCACATTGAAGCCAATTTAAGTGATTTTCAGCACGGTTTTCGAAAGGGCCGTTCTACCGAAACAAACCTTATCTCATTTATTTCACATATTTCACGCGAGGTTGACAAGGGATGCCAAGTGGACGTCATTTACACTGATTTGTCCAACGCCTTTGATAAGGTAAACCATGCCCTGTTTCTGAACAAACTTGAAGCCACAGGAATTCATAGGTACTTTTCTTGGATTACTTCATATCTAGAGAAAAGTGTAGTAGTAGTAGTGGGGATTATGAATCGCAAACGTACTACGCAGAATCTGGCGTACCTCGGGTTCTCATCTGGGGCCAATATTGTCCTCGCTCTTTATAAATGATGTCACGAGTACGCTAAAGGCAAGCTACGTTTCCTTGTTTGCAGATGACCTCAGCTCTCGAGAGTGATATCAACAAATTTAGACTCTTTACTTCTGCATGATGATCTTGACCGACTGGAAGAATGGTGTAACTATATGATGTTAAATCCAAAAAATGTTTCTATATCAAATTTACTAAGAAAACGAAGCCTTGCACTACTTCCTATAGTTTTAAATGTACTATACTCACAAAAGTAGGTGAAATGATAGATCTAGGTGTTATGTTGGACATGAAACTCACCTACGTTCCTCATATTATTATGATTGTAAATAAAGCTGCGCAGATGCTGGGCTTCTAAACGCAATACCAGAGGCTTTCAAATAAGCCACAAAATTTTACTTTTAACATCCTAGTAAGGAGCCAACTGGAATATAAGTGAGACAATATGGAACCCAACATACGCTGTGCACTCCATAGAATAGAAGGTATTCAGAGAGCCTTTACAAGACATCTTGCCTTCATATGTAGTGGAATTTCACATAGGCGTCCCTACGAACAGCGATTGGCATTTTTGAAATACCTTCCTGAATAGTAGGAGAAAATCACGACCTACTGGTATTATATAAAATAGTAAACGGACGGACTGCCTGCTGTGAACTACTAAAATATTTCTCCTTAAATGTATTTTACAATATCCTCGTCGTCCAATAACAAAACTGTTACACACCCCAATCCAGGACTAACATGTCATACGCCCCGGTACTGCAATGTGTGACACCTATAATTCACTCTGTGGTGTGTTGCCTACTGTCGATATTTTCATGATACTTTCCTAAATACAGCAAAATGTAATACATCACTCTTATAAATAACTGTTTTATTATTATATATAATGATTTAATTATAATCTAATATCCATGTTCCCTACAGCAGCTGCTTAGTTATGTGCATGTTTTTATTGTCTTAGTTATATATTATGTTTAAGTATTATTTTTTGTGACATAATTCTTTATAAGCTATTGTAACTCTGCCTTGTCTTAATTTTTATAGTATTTTGTAATGCTGTGTCACCTATAAGGATGCACACATCAGTCCCTAGATTAAGCCCACATTCAATAAAATGTAATAATGTGTGCACTGCTGGTGTCCTATGAATAAATAAATATATAAACCACAAGTGCGGCATTAAATATATGATAAAAGTTTAATTTTATAGCAAATAAATGTTACAATCCTTATTTTTAGACATGTAGAGCCTAAATTTTAGTGTATTCTCTTTCGGCTAAAATAGTTTTGTAATAGCGACGTCTACTTAACATTTTATTGAACAAAAATTGATTGACTCTCAAGGTCGTCCGTAAAATAGACACCAGATGGCCATAAACACGACTTTAATTTAATATAAATCGGTAAGATATAAAATCGTGGATTATGATTTCTTATATTTACGCGAACACTACACATTGAATAAATCTATTTTTACGGATTTTATCGCGTTTAATTTTAATTTTGCTTTACAGCACCCATGGTCATGGGGGGGACTGAGGTGTTTGACGTCCCAATGTCATAGTTAGCCCAGCTACCTTCAGTTTTTGAATATTATTTTTGGTCCGATCTACGCAGAATGAGCTTACAGTATCTTGAAGTCTTCAGTGGTATGCTGTGGTTTGATTTAATTTTGTTAATTATAGATCCCAAGCAGATGGCAGCACTCCATCCATCTTCTCTATTGAAATCAGGATGTTTTTAATTTCAATAGCCTCACGTATCATCCTTGGTAGAAATCGGTGTTTTTTTGCGAGATTTGTTTTAATAGAATATATATGTTTTAATAGCTCGCTTCAAAATGTAGCCAACCTAGTTTGTGACTTCTCTGACATAGGGTACAGCAGGCACACGCTCGATATGGCCGGCTTCACCGGTCACCGTGACGTAGGCGCGGGACCCGAAGCTTGTTCTTGCAATACTTGCTCGACGTGCTGAAGCTCGGCGGCCAGATGTTTTCTGTCACAGATCCTCGTGCCTTCAACAGATTTTCCCACGGTAGCTAACCGCAGTTAACTACCGTGGAAAATTCAACAGTTTAGAAAACCAACGGCTTAACGTGCTTTTCTGAGACACGGGGGTGAGACACCGCCAACTTCCTGACTCCGGGCAACTACTCAGGGTTTCTTGACGGAAAAACTCAATAACTGATATTTTTTATGACCCGACCCTGGATTCGAACCCGGGACCTCATGATCAGCAGTCGCAGATGCTGCGCTCGGTTAGTGCTGCAGAAGCCCCCAATTCTACCCGCCTGTTACCTGATATGACGGCTCGAACTGCAGAATCCTATAATATTGTTTACTGAGCGATGCATATATAAGTATATATATAGCCCTGAATGCCATTAAAATATCAGTCAGTCGATTCAATTTATTAATTAGTACCTAATCAAAAGGTACGAAATTAGGTAATACCTATATTAATAGGTACTAAGTTAGGTACTTAATAAAAATTTAATAATTGACATTTATGTATTTGAACTATAACTATTACATTTATTTTTGAGATATTTCAGATAGTTAATAAAAGAAATAAGATATTTGAAAATAATATCTTTTCAAACCCTTTACAATAAATCGTTTTGTCAACCAAGAAGGGTTGTGTGTACATTAAAAATTTGTCATAGGTAATGAAACCATCATTCCAATTAATTTTTCTATTCCGTTCTATCCACCAACTTCAATTGTTTTCTTTCAGTGTATGTAAGGTTGTAAAAAAGGTGGTAGAACCAATAAAACTTGAACTTGATCATCGCAAACGATGGCAATTTCTTAAAATCGTTATCATCTCTTTGTATCCTTGTACATCTACAATAGCTGTAGATTTCATGATATTATTCGTACTGTGTTACTTAAGGGTATGTTTTTATACGTGATAGAGTCATGCGCGCTAGCCATTAGTAGTATAGCTGTAGCACGAATAGGTCGCCTCGATCGGGGAAGGACCACGCCTCACAGAATACCAGCAAAATAGCAGCTTAACGCTGCTGTGTTCGCAAGGTGAGTTTAGAGAACCGGAGACTTTTACTGGAAAGGAGGCATCCCATCATAGACCTCACGGGTTACAACGCATCTGCATTTTGATCCGTAATCGAGGATACATGTAGATGTCTATTGGCCACAGCAACCACTTACCATCAGGTGGACTGTGTGCTCGTTTGTCACCCTTATTCTATAAAAAAATAACTCTACTAGATGATCGATTATTATTAAACAATATGCACTGGTGTTGTCTGGAATATCCTTTTCAAATTCAATTTCTAGACGTACATCAACAGTTCCTGATTTTAAATTTTCGTTATGTCGTAAACAATCAATTACAAACAACGGAGCTTTATTTTTAAATGTTTGAGGATCAAGCAACAGATCTATAGGAAGATTATAGAACGACTGACGAAATCTAGCATACATATATACTGTACTCATTTTCATCAAATTTCAAATGAAGAGCATCGTACGGATATTAATAAGAATTTAGGAATAATGTAACATTTGTCAAATTACAATAATCGAGTATGGCACTATCTTTAACTTTATAATTTTTTCTATTAGTTTGTAATCCAAATATAACACAACGCGGTTGCTCTAATTATGAAGTTGTTTTGACAGCCCATGCATGTTTAGTGGACTGAGGTAATATTGAATATTCATATAGATCCCAATTTCTATATCCGATTTGAACATGCTTGTCTTTATCTAAATGTTTTATTAAAGTAAGTCTTTGCTGGTCAGATACCTTGATATGAGGCATACGCCATTGCGCTTTTTGTAAACTTACTCTAACAGAGTCATCTTTTTCAGACACAATACTGTTTAAGGAGAACGGCAGGCTTGTATGAGAATTTCGTACAGCTAAAAATTTCGTGCTTTGGGATATTTTTGGTTTAATTGGCAGTTAGTAGACAAGCCTATTTAAATTCTTAGATTTTTAAAACTTGGGACGTAAAAGTTATAAACAATTTTATTTTTTAAGGTTATGTACTAGTGTACCAATGTAGATTGTTACATATATGCACATAAACATTGTTTTGGTGATAAAGTAAATGTTCTTGATTGCTTGTCGCTATCTTTGTAGTGTTTTACTTACCATTAAGTAGGTAGATTGAGATGAGGATGCAGTCACACACCACAATCCAAAACAACAGCAAAGAACTGAAAACTGAACTGAACTGAAAGACAGATAATCTTTACCTGTCAATAAATAATTGCCATATGAACAAAAAAAATATTGATGACGAACATCATTCCTATCATTAAATCGTAAATCAATATGCTTTTATGCAACAATTATGCTTTCTTAGGTATAATATATAAGTGTTTAATTATATATATTGTTATTTCTATTTCTATTGATTCTATTTATATTGATATTTGTGTTATTTTACATATGGCAACTTCTAAAACAGAAATGCGTTTAGTTTACGCTTATATTACGTTTATTTATTAAAATCTTTTTATTGATATTATTAATTAATCCGGAGTTCTAAAAATAGAACACTAACATAAAAATAAATGGCTTAGTTGCCTTAATATGTGGTACAAATTCTATAACAAAACAACAAAAAAAGTATGAGGTACAAAATCTGCCGTTCTCCTTTATTAGTACTAGTTCTATTAACTATTTGTTCATGTTTACAATTTATTATTATTTTTCTATAATCTTCTGCGAAGTCTAATGATAGCTTGTATAAAAGTAGTAAGACACAAAAACTACCGTCTTGGTCATGAAATCCGTTTACGTTCCAACCCCACATATGTGCTGCTTTATTTTCGCCACTACTCACTTTTTTTTTAATTTATGTAGATACTAAAGATTTCATTGTTGTTGTTATTCCAACATTTCTCACACGGTCTATTTCTAACCCATTCATTTCATATCTTATATCTTGAAATAGAAAGAAATGACATTATTAGTTAGATAATTTTTTTTGTTTTGGTTACTCCAGCGGGATCTTTTGCTTGTACACAAAATTTTCCCTCGATGTATATTGCACTTGCTGAAGGTAGTAAGTAGATATCTTGTCGATGAATTGGTATTCTTCTTTCATCATTTTCATTAAAACTATTATTGTAAGGATTGCAAGTATGCGTTTTATAACTTTCAATAGAATTATCGAACTGTGGATAATCTGATATTTTTAGAATACTCATATTTTACATCCTAGAGATCGAAGAAATTCCTTATTCCTTTTTGTTATTTTTTATCTTTTAACGTCTGGATCGTATAACGTTGCACTTGGTAATGGCTTCAAATTTCTTTTTATTCTTAATTTTATAGACACACTGATTGTCACTGAAGTCTATTATTTTGTTTTCCTTAGGTGAAGACACAGTTGAATGTTTTCGTTGTTAAAATTAATTAGTTTTTCCTCTAAATCCAAAATTGTTACTGATGAAATATATTTTATTTTTTTGGGGGAATAAACATTTTTTTTGTTACTTCATAATTGAATGAATTGAATATGAATTTGCGCTAAATATTCGTGAAGGAATATTAAGCGCGAATTCATGTATTATATGCGTAGGTGAACCGTTTGTGAATGAGCCTTGTATGAGATCACATTAAATTCGATTCAGAGACGTTTGAGTAATGTTTACAGGATGAGTTGATTCATGCCATTTATTTGCTTCTAAAATCGTTCTCGAGAATCCAATAAACCAATACTATTTTTTACCCGAAAATCAATTGGTTTAATACAAAATTAAAAACATTTAAAAGTATTATTATTTGGATGAATTACTATGTTACAATCTTTGATTTTCGATTTGATATTCATTCATAGCAGATAAATCATAAGTACCCTGTGGAATTTTCACTATGTTATTATTTCCATAGGCAAATAAATTATTGCTTTCATTTATGTTAGGAATAGAGTTAAATGTAGAATAAAACAGTAAACCATACTCATAATTATTATCTACTAACAAATGAGATACAAATTCAAATTCGATAATAGATTTATTACCAGTGATTGTTAGAGTTAACCCTTAATTCACCACCCTGAGTCCACTGGACTCATCACTGTTTTTAAGCAGCAAAAATCAAGAGAATTTTTTATCGTTTGAAGTCGTGCGATCCGGTAACTTTCTGAAGTGAAGCGCGGGACGCAGAGGTAAACGTTCGCATGGGCACGTCATTTGCAAAAGTGAGTTTTGATCGAGTGTGAGCCCTGGGGCTCATGGTGGTGTTTTATGTAACAAATATTATTTTGGTTACTTTTTAATTGTCTGTTTTATTTGGTTTTAGGCTTCGATCATGCTAACTAAACGTCAAAAAATTCAATCAATAAACCTTGCAGAGGTTTCTGCCCCAAACACAATCGAAATAATTGGCCTCAAGAAGACGATGAACACAGCGAAGATGACACTGGTGGCGGTCATTCACCAGACTTTGTTCCTGAGCCACATTCCGACGACGATGACGCTGAATTTATTGTTAGTGATCACGACATCGAGTTCAAATGTTCTGATAGTGAAGATTTTGGTTTAAGAATTTGGTTGCACGTTTTGAATTTTTTTATTGTGCCAATGTTAATTTTAATTTTTTTATATTTATATATCGTTATTATTAAAAAAAATATTGTTTTCAGTTATAGAACAGTGTTTTTTTTATAGGATAAGGGTGACAAACGAGCACACAGTCCACCTGATGGTAAGTGTTTGCTGTAGCTCATAGACCTCTACATCTATCCTCGATTACGAATCAAAATGCAGATGCGTTGTCACCAGTGAGGACTAAGATGGAATGCCTCGTTTCCAGTAAAAAGGGTCTCCGGTTCTCTACACTCAACATACGAAACACAGCAGCGTTAAGCTGCTATTTTACGCAGGCATTCTGTGAGAGTGTGGTCCTTTCAATGTCGAGCCGACCCATTCATGCTACAAATATACCAGTAGTATAGCTACAGCATGGATCTACCACGTAGAACTTAATACTTAATTTTTGAAGACTGTTATTGAATTGAACACAAAAAAGTACCTTTTAAGTTAAGTTTATCCCAAAATACTACTTTGTACAAAATAAATAGGTCTATGCCATCAGTGAAATGTTAAACAAATAATAAAGATAAATGAAAAAATTGAATGAGTGTTTATTCTGATAATCAAATTAAGAGTCCCTGGGGCTCATGGTGGTGATTAGTGCGATATTAATAGGGTAGTGGATTAAGGGTTAAATATATTATGACAAACTGAATTTAAAACACAAAGTACTTAGTATTAATTTAGATACCAAAAGGTTTTCGAGAAAAGATTTATTACCAGTGATGGTTAGAGTTAAAGATATTATGACGTAATGAATTTAAATCACAAAGTACTTAGTATTCATTTAGATACCAAAAGGTTTTTAAAATTTTAAACACAAATATCCACATTTATATTTGTTACGTTTCTGTTGGTTATCATAACAATAAATAAAATTATCCTTTGTCATCTAGGCGAGTGGATGACGAATGCGGAAAGCCACATAAGGATAAGAAGGGGTATGTAGTACGTCTTCCAGGGCGATTGTTTGAGTCCAATCTGGTTTTGCTCTCCTGACCCTCTCAGTACCTTACTGGAGGACTCCGGAAGGGATTTCAGCTTCGGAAAGGAGGTACAAAAGTGACCCACCTTTCTATATGGATGATCTCAAATTATTCGCCTCCAGTCGCTTCCATCTTATGGAATTGCTAAACATCACTTGTGATTTTAGTAATTCTATTAGAATGGAGCTGGGGACGGATAAGTGTGCCGTCCTCCATGTTGAAAGGGAAGGTTGCTAACTCTGAGGGCATAGACTTATCTATGCCCATCAACATGAGGACCCTTTCTGAGGCTGAAACATACCGATACCTGGGTATGTCACAGAACATCGGTATCGACGAGGCGGGTATGAAGCAGTCAGTTTGCGATATGTTTTATGCACGCTTGACCAAAGTGCTTAACAGCCTTTGTCCGGTGTGAATAAGACACACGCATATAACGGTTGGGTCATGCCTGTTCTCATATATACCTTGGCATACTTAGGTGGACTCAAACTGAACTTAACGCCCTGGATAGAAAAGTCCGCACTACTATGACGTCCCATAGGATGCATCACCCGAGATCGTCGATTATGAGGCTGTACTTGCCGCGGAAACATGGTGGGCGTGGCTTTTTAAGCGCGCTTACCATGCATAATCGCGAAGTGTGCAGCCTCCGTAATTACTTTCTGACGAGATCGGATGATCCATTCTATAGGGACGTCATTTCTTGATAAAGGACTTACCCTCTATCCTTGGCCAACGAGCAATGGCAAGACCCGGCAGTACAGAGCATTTCCGACCGGGAGACCGTGTGGAAGGAGAAGGAGCTCCACGGGAGGTTCTACAAGGCTCTACATGTGCCTTTCGTAGACACAGTTTTTTGGTGACCTCTTTGGGGAAACCGAGGGTTTTGTCTGTGCGATACAGGATCAGGTTATTAAGACCAACAACTATCGGAGATACATCCTAAGGATGGCACCGTCGACATCTGTCGAGCTTGTCGCCATCGGTGAGTCACTAGGCATGTCATCTCCGGTTGTTCGGCGCTTTCTAACTCTGATTACTTGCATGCACAACTTAGTAGCCAGAATTTACACCAGGAGCTCGCTCTGAAATACGATCTCGTGGACCGGAAATTGCCGTATTACAAGTACTTGCCGGAAGCCGTGCTCGAAAATGACCGCGTCAGGCTCTACTGGGACCGAGCCATCATCACAGACAGGACTATTCTTGTGAATAAGCCTGATATTGTGCTGATGGACCGGGCACTGTGATCGTTTCTGCGAACGGGTTAATCCCAGTCAGCCTCTCGGGTCATCTGAGGCGACTGGGACTCCGTGACGGACCGCTCCAAGCTCAAATGGAGAAGGCGGTGCTCCTCGATACCGCCCGCATCGTCCGCCGGTTTCTCTCCTTTCCCTAACCCTCGGCCGTTTGGTCTCCCTGCCGAGGGTTTCCATCTAGTTGGGTTTTATTTATTTATGTATTATTTATTTATTTATGTTAGTATATTAAATATATATTTATGTTTATTTATTATTTCCTTTAAAATATTTATTCAGCCCAACCAGATGAGAATACTATATAAATACCCCAAAAATAAAATTATAAAAGCAGCTTTTCCAATCCTAAATTGCCTTGTATCTACCTGATGGAATAAATTCTCTTCTGTGTGCATTAGTACTAATTAAAATATCTTTATATATTAGCTTATCTTGATCAATGACCAAATCTATATTAGGTTTATTTTCAAACAATTGTTCTTATAGTCCTGGAGTAATGATATAGCTTTTATCTTTAATATCAACCATTGAACTGTCTTCAGTTTTTCATTGCGATTGGAACGTTTCCCATCAGTAGCCTGCCTCCCTCGTTTCTTATACCATAAGTAACGTTTATGTCCCTTTCTTCATCGAAAGTACTTTCATTTAATTCTTCTTTAGTATCTGAACTTATATCACTTGTTAAGTTATCATAATTATTCTCATCTGAAGCTTCCATTTTATTATTTTCTTTCTATTTATTTTTATTTATTAAAACTATTGCCTCTTATGAATCGATTAGCGGTTTCAGTATTTTACGTCGTTTAACTTCTAAATTATCTTCTTCCTCCCTCATTTGTTTTAATTTATTTTTAACTTTTTTACTGATTTTATTAATTGTTTTTTCTTTATATCTACATCCACTTTAAAGTATGAGAATATTGTACATTTCTGTTAGTTCTTATAGTTTGTGATAGAGTGAAAATTTTTCATCTGACAGTAATATTTAATCATTTTATCCGAATTTAATAAATACATCAAATGATTTTCTGTACCTTCCCTTATCTAGTTCACAATCTTTGTTAATAATTAAACATGCATATTTTTCTTTCTATATACGAGTAGCCAATGAGTTGTGCCTACTTATATCAGAATTGACATGCTCATTATAAATGTGTTTTAAATTTATGTCATCCTCTTTGAAAATAACCAATAAATTGGCATTATCCCGAATTAACTGCTTAAGTATTTTTGAGTAGGTCTATGATAAATAAAAACAATCAATTTTTTATGTCGACCCATAGAAAAACAATTACGTGTCACTTTGATTTTCGCAAGCTATATCATCAAAAATAAAAATTGATTTTTCCAAAGCAGAATAACTTTTTTTCAGGCGGAATTACTTTTTTTACAGGGAGCAGGAACAATTTAATATCAGGAATTTTTCTTAGAACTTCCTCTAAAAATCGATATTTGGATTGGAAAGCCGTTTTCGAATAAAGATAAACGCTATAAAATTTAAATCCATTTTAATTCAATAACAAACGTATCATTCTATTTCTTTTTCCACAATTTGATGGACCACATATTATGCAGCGAATGGAGTTTGGTAAAAGAATGCTGTGTCTAAAAGGGTTAGGATTTTTGTCAGCTTTAATTTCATGAATTTTGAAGAAACGGTTTGCATGATTAACCTCATTTTTACTTCTGGTGACATAATGGACTATTAACACATTAAATATCCAGTATTGCATTAAGAGTAATAATTGTACCTATACATTTCATTTATAGCATGTCTATCTCTTAATAAAATTGAAATGTGATCGATAACAAAGGAATTTAATGATTTATTCTATTTACGCGAACACTACACATTGAATAAAACTACTTTTACGGATTAAATCGCGTTTAATTAAGTTATTTGTATACTTCCCGAATTCAAAAAGTAGTTTTATTCAACAAAGATTTCTGAAAACTCATTTGGTTGATCAGTTGATTGTTGATGAAAAGGAAATCAGTTGACGTGAGTTTTTATTGAAACTTACGTAAACTGATTTCCTTTTACATAAACTAAAAATGGAATTAGTGACCTAAACAGAAGAAATTATAGAGAAGTATTTAGTACCAAAACATTTTTTTCTGAATAAGATTATCCATGTGACACGTATACGAGTCAAATCAAGCTCATATTTCATATTATAATGTGTATAAAAGTAAATGCTTCGTTTGAGTTTCCTTAGAACTCAGTCTCCGTACGTCCTACAACAAGTACATTTGGTAAGTGTAATAAATCGTTTAATTTGATTAAATTGAACCTCTAGTTTTATTAGCAGAGTTTTTAATTATTACTTGATTTGTTTCAGATCATGTCTATAGACGACGTGAACCCTAATACTAACTCTTTTTACTATGCCCAAGATGTGAATGGCTGTTTAAAAGAATTGGAAAACCAGCAGCGACTTCTAATTTAATCTATTAATGAGCAATGATGAACAGCAATCTAAATCGAAGAAAGCTTCGTAGAAAAAAAAATATTCACAAACATCGTTTTCATCTTTTATTATGCGTGAAGATTCTGCTAAGCGAGGTCGAAGTGTTATTCAAATCAATATATTTGAAGTTAATAAACAAGAAGAAATTAATGTTGATAATGTCAGTGCTAATATAAGTGCCCAGTATCTGGTAGAGGACGCACACGATGAAGTGATGGATGCTATTAATAGTGTTACTAAAAAATTAGTCAAAAACTGTATGAAACCTAATTGTTATATTTCATTGCTTCATTATAATATGTAAATAAGTTATTATTCAATATTCTGTTAGTATTATTTTTAGTGGTATGAGAATTTGTATTTAATTTAAATATGTGAGCCGTGGTAGCTCAGATGGTTAGTGCTCGCTGTAAATTCCACAGTATGCGAGCAACCCGGGTTCGATCCCCTCCAACACCGCTACTGCGTTATTCTTGGGGTTTGGCTCGTGGAGCAATGAGTCCTTCTCACCCCATTTGACTCGCTCTTTTTGTTCAATGTGCAAAGAGCGGGTGTTTCCGATGCTCCTGCACAGACCTCTTCATTCGAATAGAAAAGATTGATCGACCTGTAAATTATACAGTTTTATTAACACGAATTTAACCTATCTAATAAAGGCTAAAGGCTAAAGGCTAACACCGCTGCGGAAAAGAAAAGGCAAAAAAAAGGCTAAAGGCGTAACGCAGCAATCCTGATTTTTATCCAAAAAAAAGTTAATATAATAATAGTTAACCACGTTTTTATCAACCAGGCTGGGAACTGAACCTAAAAATAGTCGTCGATCGAAAAACATCATCAAAACAAGATAAAATAATAGTAACAAAAACTTGAAGAAATACATACATACTTGCTAATCCGGCTTCCACTGTCACTCAAAATTCACTTATAATTTCGCGATTCGCACTTGTCACGGCGAGATTGAAAGGAACACAATAAAATGTGGAGAACAGAATGGGCTCATTTATACACCCAAATTATAAAGATTTGATCACATACGTGCGCATGGATTTTAAATTAAATTTCAATAATTCTTATTATTGGCTGCATGGACTTTATGATTAAATTACATAGAGCCTATTATTCACATTTGCTATTTAATTTTTCAATTTTAGTACATGTGTTACCTAATGTTCCCAATAAGGGTGTAATCGAAACGCGGCGACGCATGGTCACGCTATTTGAGACGAAATTCTAGAAAGATGAGATATGCTATAGAAATAACCTATGATGTTGCTTATATTGGTTTTTATTGATATTGAATATAGATCTTTTGCAAAACACTCAAATAAAAATATAATTTAATTATGTACCATTAAAAAACAATTTATTTAAAATGTTCTTCCGAAAACTTCGGAAAGACGGTGATTAAAATTAGAACAAATTGTTTTGTTTTTAAGTAGGTATGTAAAACAAATAATATTAAAACGAATCTGTGCTAATTTGAATTGTAAATTTTCTGAAATTAATACCTACCTATATATATTTATTATTTTTAACGACTGCCTGTTGGTCTAGTGGTTGTAGTAGTGCGACTTCTGATAATGAGGTCCCGTGTGAATCCTGGTCGGGACAAAAATCTGTTATTGAGCTTTCCATGAACAAATTCTCAGTAGTTGCCCGGAGTCAGGAAGTTGGCGGTGTCTCACCCCGTGCCTCGGAAAGCACGTAAAGCCGTTGGTCCTGCGCCTGATCTCTCTCCGGTCGTGTCGGTTTACCGTCCCATCGGACTATGAGAGTGAGGGCACTATAATCCTGTCCTGCGCCGATGGCTGGTCTCCGTTGAGACTGGCCGCCGTGACTGAAATTGGTCTGAGGACATTATTATTATTTTAACGGCAGGTTATCCCAAAATTGGATCTTGTAAAATTAACATTAAATAGTCAAATTACTATATATAAGTCTAGAAAAGAATTATGTCATAGGCACATCCTTTATTATGATAATAAAGGTTAAAACAAGATACATTGTATTTTGCGCGATCGAAAAAATCTGAATTTTTTAAAACCATTTTTCGTTTTACATCGTAATTACAGCACAAAATTATATTAAAATTGCATGTACTAGGTAATCGTATTATAAAGTGACTTTAATGGATATTTTTTTGAAAATCAATAATTTTGTTAACAAATAAAATTAAAATAGTAAACGGCTCACGCAGAGACGCGCGCCTCGTGCGTTAAACGTCGTTAAGGTTGGACCGTTGGACTTGTGTCATGTTTTTAGATGACATAAAAATAAGATATAAAATTTGAAAACAAAACACCTTGTGAGTACAGTAACATTATTAGTCTAAGTAAATCAGTACGACCATTATTGTTTCTGAAAATGTATTTCTATGAAGATTTTGTGACAGTGTAATCGTACAGTACAAACATTATTGTAGCCGAAGTCTAAGTTATTTTAATAAGTCTACGTAATTAAATGAAACTAACTTTTACGCATTATATCGCGTTTAATTTTACTTTTAATTCCTGACGTTTCGGGTGCTTTACAATACCCATGGCCACAGGGGACTGAGGTGTTTGACGTCCCAATGTCATAGTTAGCCCGGCTACCTTCAGTTTTAATATTAATTTTGGTTCGATCTACGCTGAATGAGCTTACAGTATCTTGAAGTCTAGCAGTGGTATACTTGGGTTTGGATTTAATTTTATTAATTGTAGGATCCAAGCAGATGGTAGCACCCATCCATCTTCTCTATTGAAATTAGGATGTCTGTATGTGATGTGGTAGGAATCGGTGTTCTTTGCGAGGATTTGTGGTCTATGAAATCTAATGTAATGGCGGGGACGATCTTGAACATGTTCACAAACTGCAGACTTCCTGATACGTCGGTGCTTCAAGTCAGCTATATGTTCTTGTACGCGGGTTTTTATAGATCTAATGATTTCTTATATTTACGCGAACACTACACATTTAAATAAAACTAGTTTTACGTATTTTATCGCGTATATTAACTTATTTTACATTCCCGACGTTTCGAGTATTTTACAGCACCCATGGTCACAATGTCATAGTTAACCACGGTCACCTCCAGATTAAAATTATTAATTTTGTTCCGATCTACGCAGTATGAACTTACAGTATCTTGAAGTCTTGCAGTTGTATGCTTGGGTTGGGATTTAATTTTATTAATTATAGGATCCCAAGCAGATGGTAGCACCAACCATCTTCTCTATTGAAATTAGAATGTTTTTAATTTCAATAGCCTCGCGAATCATCCTTGGAAGGAATCGGTGTTCTTTAGCGAGGATTTGTGGTCTATCAAATCTAATGTAGTGACGGGGCGATCCTGTACATGTACATGTACATGTACAGGACATGTACATTCCGGAGCGTCGATTCTTCACATCAGCTATGTGTTCTTTAACGCGGGTTTTATTGATCTTTAGTTTGTCCTATATAAGAGAGACCACATTCACAATCAAGCTTGTACACTCCTGCATCTTGCAGAGGGACATTACACTTGACTGATGGTAAAACTGACTAATCTTCGGCGGCTTAAAGTATGTTTTAATGGAAGTACGCTTCAGGATGTAGCCAATCTTGTCAGTGACACCTCTGACATATGGCAGTACAGCAGGCACTGCTCGACTGTGGCCGGCTTCACTCGTTCACTGTGACGTAGGCGCGGGACCCGAAGCTTATTGTCGTGCAAAACTTGCTTGGCGTGTTGGAGCTTGGCGGCCAGGTGTTTACTGTCACAGATCCTCGTGCTCTCTGAAACAAAGATTTACCCACGGTAGCTAACTATGAAGGATGGTGATGAGAGTCACCGTTTAAATATCTATCTGTATGGGTCTTTTTCTATACACAGTGTGGCTCAAGGTGTTATCAAGATTCCAATTACTAACACATCAAGAAAAGCTAAAGAGTTGTTTGCCTCTAACTCCATTGTGAACTGAATTTAGAATTTATGGAGTTAAGATGGTCTAAAATGCAGTTACTTTATCTAAAGGTAGAATTGTGAAAGTGTCGTATACGTACCGCTTGTAAAATCTTGGATTTACAGGAGAAGTAAGCAGAGCTTTCCTCAAAGTTTTCCATGAATATATCGGCGACAATGGGAGATACAGGTGAGCCCATCGCCACCCCATCTACTGCTTGTAGAACCTCCTTCCACAATAGGTAGCAGATGATGGGCAGTGCCTAAGTAATGCTGCATATTCTATGGGCATGTTGTTTTCCTCCAGCCTTCTAGTTACAATCGAGATGCAGTCTTCAACAGGTAAGCATGTGAACAGAGACTGCACATCAAATTCAAATGATTGAAATTTCCGATTTGTACAAACTTGGTTATTTTTATTTGGCAGAGGAGTCTGCGTGTTGGCTTGTATTACTTTATTGACATTTTGAGAGTATTTTATTTAGTTTTTTTGGATCCGGGTTTTAATTTTTAATAGGTTCATGTGCAATTTTCAAAACCTATTTTCTTCAACTCTTTGTTTTGTCTTTTCAGATATTCAGCAAAAAAATTACCAGAAAAATCTACATGTACTCATAAGAAAAATAAAGAAAACACTTTTGCTTATGTTTGGACAGAAGACCAATTTCCGAAAGACTCTAACTTGATAGCCTCAGCCATATACCATCGTTTAAATTCAACATCGTTTCCGGATGAAATTGATACTCTAAGATTAATGGCTGATGGCTGCGCTGGTCAAAATAAAAACACTACAGTAGTAGGAATGTGCCTTAAGTGGCTATCAGAAGCTCCACAACGTATAAAGAACATTGAAATTATATTTCCCGTTGTAGGCCACTTTTTTTTTCCCGCAGACCGCGTTTTTGGAAGAATAGAAAAGGAGTTTCGCAAAAGAGACAGAATATTAGAGCCGAATGGTTACTCCAATATTATAAGAGAATATTCAAGTCTCATTTCAGTAGGAGAAGAGTGTCCAGTAAAAGATTGGAAGGAAGCTGTTAAAAATATTATAAAACCCGCTGGCACTTGGCATGCGCCTTTTTCAAAGTGCAAGCGTTTTGTATTGATACACACAAAACTGGCAATACATTAGTAAGAGGTGAAATACATTACGTTGCAAATTTATGTATTTACAAAAATGTTTGCAAAAGTGGCAAAATAGCAAACATGATCGTTCCTAAGGATATTCAGTGCTCAGCGGGAAAACTAAAACCTTCTAAAATTAAAGATGTCGATAAGCTATTGACTTCACACTTTGACGTCAACTGGAGGAGTTACTCAGTTCTATCTTTTTATGATAAATTAATACCAAATACGGCACTCGACGGAGATTTGCGCAACGCGGATGATGAAAATGAAGAACACTTATGCGAAGAACAAGAAAGTGTACCTGACTTAATAGTTTAATTTTTTTAATGACCTATTTTGTGTCCTACTGCTGGGCTAAGGCCTCATCTTTCTCCTTATCTTTCATTTGCGATGTTTAGCCACGTTCAGTTAAATAAATTAAAACATTTAATAATTAAAAAATATTAATTGATTGTTAAATTTGTTTTTATATTCTATACCTGAATAAAACTATTTTACGGATTTTATCGCGTTTAATTTTACTAATTTAATTCCAACGTTTCGGGTGCTTTACAGCACCATGGTAACGGGACTGAGTGTTTGACGTCCTAATGTCATAGTTAGCCAGCTACCTTCAGTTTTTGAATATTAATTTTGGTCCGATCTACGATCTTAATATTCAAAAACTGAAGGCAGCCAGCTAATCTATGACATTAGGACGTCAAACCCTCAGTCCCTCGTGACCATGGGTGCTGTAAAGCACCCGAAACGTTGGGAATCAAAATTAGTAAAATTAAACGCGATAAAATCCGTAAAATAATTTTATTCAATGTAGTGTTCGCGTAAATATAAGAAACCATTCTATACCTTTTAACGTGACGACGCGACATGGTAATTATGATGACACACTCTAAAAGTATCAAAATGGTTTAAGTCGGTGTATACATCTTATTAGTCGTAACAAATACAGCCATGTCCATGTATGTCAGATACAAAACTAACAATGTCCGAATTTCAGTTGAAATTCAGATAAGTCCATCGCTTTTTGCTTTTAGACGTTTTAGTTACAAAATGTAGAAGCAACCATTTTTCAAAAGACACAGAAACTTAATTATTTAAGTAATGCAAGAAGAATTCATCACAAATTTTCAATTTCTGGATTATGAACGTCACTGGACTTTATGAGTTTTGAAACTATACCCTCATTTGTTTGTTGTTGAAAGCTGTGTATATTTGTCTAGGGTACGATTGGTCTAGCGGTCTCGTGCATTGAATTAGTTTTTGCATCAGTGTCTATCTCCGGTTCTAATCCCACATAACATGGGTATACTTTTGCTGATTTTCTTATTTGAAGTTATTGTTTTTTAAATTATTTTTATATTTTTGTCGATTTCTTGTTTGAAATAAATTTTGAGTTATTATTTTTAGATATTCTTATTTTTGAAACAATTATAATGCAATTTTATTGTTTTTTCTTTATAGTAAAAGAAGTTTAGCGAGCAATCCGTTAGCAGATGAACTTTCGGAGAAAACTTTTCATGAGTAAGTAAGCTCCTAGAAAAGTTCATTCACCCGCGATAATATGTCCATAGTTTGTTGGTTTGCGCCACAGTAATAGTTGTTCATAATGATGACAGATATGGAAATTCAATAAAAGTGAACTGATTGAATTAAATAAAAATAGTAATTAGTACCTTCAGATTCAAGCAGCTACACCTAAAACGTAGAGAAAAGTACTTGTTTGCCATTAAAAACAGAAAATATAAAATAAAAAAATTTGCCTGAAATATACTCGGCGAGTGGAATGCCCTGAAATGCGCGTGAAAGAAAAATAATCGTCATCGAAATATATCTATAGGAATAAAAATGATTGTTTTATAAATTCTAATTTGTCAATTTGCCGTTTCGAGAATAGGCCATTTCTAGAATTAACCATACTGCGCAATTTTATTTACGAATGATTTATTATTTGTCTGATGAATCCGTTACTTAATTACTCGATAACCGTTTCTAGAAAATAAAAATTATTGATTAATTATTTTAAAATTAAGAAAACAAAACATGTAAATATTTGTAAAATAACAACAGGAAAATATGTAGGTTACTTAATGTTTTCAAATAAGAAAACATAAATATGTACATATTTTAATAATAAGAACAAGAAAATAAATGAAGGAAAATTTTAAAAATACAAAATCGGAATATGCGTTTGATGGGACTCGAACCACTATTGTAAAATTATTTTGTCCATGCAGTTGGGGTCATAAATCATAGCTCGGCCATTTATCGCCATTATCGCCATTATCGATAACAACAAAGTTAACAAGAAATTAGAAGTTTTAGATTTAATTTTAGATATAAATTATTACCTTTATATTTATTTTAATATAACTTGTTACATTCAAACAATTGTACTTATAGTTTTTCAATACATAGATACCTAATTAATAATTTATTTTAAATCGTTATTATTCTTATTTTAATAAATACGTTGTTTTATCTATTTTTTCATTTTTATCACTAACCCACATAATGACAAAACTAAATACACTATCGATAACGCTTATCGACAACAATAATGCGCATCATTATGCTCGCCCCTAAGGCCCGTGAGTGGAGAGAGAGAGAAATACTCCGATGATTTATGACCCAAACTGCACGGACAAAATAATTCTAGTATATTTACCGCAGAAACGCGATGCGAAGCCGAACAGCAGCGCTAGGCCAATCGTACATTTTACTTGCGTTGCGAAACTACGCATTTATATGTAATGGACGTCGAGCATCTGCGAGATTCGCGCAGTGCACCCTGAGTTGGGACACCACTCGTCCCCACTTCATCTGCTTCACCCCTCAAATACATAAAGTCGTCTATTCACAGCGCCTTAAGGAATATCAGCCAGATACTATAATTCAATGTAATAAAACTAGCTGTCTATGATTATACGTTAATATTTTTAATTACATTGGTGGTTTCCTGAATCACTCTGTTATTAAAAATATAGTTAAATGCAAATTCTATGCGACCTAGCAAATTCTTAACGAAGAATTATACTTGAATTTACATTTGACAAGCTTCCAATTTGTGTTAATTATTGGTTTCATTTAGTCCAGTTTGTTTAGGTAAATGTTCAGGATGATTTTATCTTATTATCATTGCTTTGGAGGTGGATATCACTTTGATGGACTCCACCCACGAACGTATGCACGCACGCACATACGTAAGCAAGCACGCACTCACTCCTCCCTTATTTTGTCACTCACGCACTCAATCACGCAAACACACACACACACGTAATAGGTATAACCAGTGCGAGAGTACGTGGCTCTGTGTTTGCATATCCACTTCACAAGCTGTCCAATCATATAAAAAGCGAATATATATAAGCAGTTAGTTAAAAACTCATAAAAGAAAATCTATACAAATTAATAAAATTGAATTGTCTGTAATGTCAAAATAACAGCTTTTTAATCATTTTAAAATTTTTGTCTGTCTGTCAGTCTGTCTGTCTATTTGTTCCAGCTAATCTCCAAAATGGCTGGACCAATTTTGACAGGACTTTCACTCGCAGATAGCGGATATTATAAAGAGTGACTTAGGCTACTTTTATTTGAGAAAAATAATTAGGGTTCTGCGCTAAATAATGAAAACCATGAAATGCAGACGTACTACGTTTATTACGTAGTACGTACTTCGTCCACATGGAACAGCTAGTAATAAATAAAATTGAACGACAAAAAACTTTCATCATAATATCGTTAGTTATTAATTTCAAATCTAAAATTTAAATTCAAATTGATAGTTTTCATTTCTGGTTGGCGATCGCAGTTTGAAACGTTTTGCTCACGCTGCTCCCCTCATCGGTCTGGGTATTAGAGACCCAGCGAAGATGAGATAGCAATAATGATATATCAGAAGCCATGAGATCTTTCTGGCATTTCCCATGGTTATGTATTCTTCTACTCTGCCATTACACGGAAAGTTATCGTTACAGCCTATTAAAAGCCCATTGCTGAACATAGGCCTCCCTCATGTATTGCCTCTTTTGGCTACCAGTTTTTTTTATTTTAAGTGGTTATTCGGAAGACGCTGCCGCCCATCACCCTTAGTCACTTCTTACGACACCCACAAGATCATATGGGGTAGTAGATATTCCTATACCGCTACTGCTAAACTAAAATATTTAGCAATCCCCTGTGAATTAATAATCGATTTCAGAGTTTTATTGTATATTAATGTTGAAATGAAATTTATATAATAAGTGATCCCTTACTCTTACACTAGAATAAATTTTCTGTGCGGCGAACTGGAAACATTTCACGCCTAATTGCTTCATTCTTTATATTGTTAGGCGAGCCTCTGAAATTATGGGAGCGTTTATTTATTCGTTATTTACTTTGAACATTTTATCCCTTAAATCTGGTGAAGTTAGTACCTTTTATGTGGCTCTCCGAATGCTTGTCACATAAAATTGTGTGTATGTACTCGTAGCTTGAAAATTTACGTTTACAGTTTCATATTAGACGAAAAGTGGTTCAACCTTCGTTTAAAGATGATAATTTTCGTTTCTGGATATTTTCAAAGTTTTCTGATTTTCTATAGTATATTTTTCCATATAATATTAATATTTTTTTATTAATTTTCTAAATTGACTTAATAAATAAGTTTATCAATTTATTTTTCATGTAATTACGTTTTAATAATCATTTGTATCACTCAGATCTTTTCCACTTTGACTTCTTTTTCTTTTGTTGGATGAGGAGAACGGAGACGAGAAGGCTGTTTACTCAATTTAAATAAACTATATTTTACGGATTTTATCGCGTATATTAACTTATTTTATATTCCCGACGTTTCGAACACTTTACAGCACCCATGGTACTCGGAACATTGAGGTGTTCGACGTCCCAATGTCATAGTTAACCACGGCTACCTTGAAATAAAAATTATTAATTTTGGTCCGATCTTCGCAATATGAACTTATAGTATCTTGATTTTTGCAGTTGTATGTTTGTTGGGCTTTAATTTTATTAATCTGAAATTTTGCAGTTTAAATCAATTAATCAACTACGGAAGTATCAAAAGATCTTGTTGAATAGAAAACTCTTCGTATTTCATTTAATTATTTGAAAATAAAATTAAGTATGGCGAATTTCTATGTTGTTAAACACTTTTGGTACTTCGAACCGGATCGAAATTATCTCCTTCGGGTGATGTTAAATCAATTTAGTAAAATAAAACCGTCAAAAATGCGAGGCTTCTGATATTGAGATTACCAGTTGTATGACGTGGTGATTATGGATATATATTTGACTATGAGGTATGCACATGCCTAAGTGGATTATTTACAACCTAATTTTAAATAACTGCGGTAAATTTTAATGACACCTATTTTCAGTTGAGCTTAGCGTCTTTTGAATATGTGTTATGCCTTGTACTGAATTATTGTTCGTGAAAGTAATTGGAATAAATGACTTGTTTTAAAAAATATGTAATATATATGTCAGTAACAAAGACCCCAGAGTTTTTACTGTTCTAAATCTTAAATAAGCTCAAACTAAAAATAAAATTCATTTTGAATAAATTAACGAAACAATCTGGGATCTATTAATGTAGCATTATTGACACTTAACACTTATCAAGGGCTTATTTATAAAGTTTTTGATTTCTAAAAAGCCCTCTAAGTTTCCGGATGAAATATAGCCTAGATCACTCCCGGTATTGCTTTTTCTGTTCAGGAAGTTTTATTCCGAAGATTAGCCCGGATGTAGTGTGGTACCTATATCATCATCATCATTACAGCCATTCACAAGTCTACTGCTGAACATAGGCCTCCCCAAGGAACGCCACAAAGCACTTTTCATTAATGCATTACAAAAGACTTATGTGATACTTATATATTTTACGAGGGTGACACTGAAAGTTCTTAGAAAATCAAAAACTGAACAAACTAGCAAGTTATTACTTTTATTATATTATCTTTTCAAAATAGTGTCCATTTACATCAATATATCGCTGCATCCGATGGAACCAATGAGAAAAGCACTTAGCTCACTCAACCTTAGGCATCTTCGACGGTTTTGAAACGCAGCCACTTCCTCGGCGTCCATAAAACGTTTTCCTCGAAGTTTTCTTTTATTTTCGGAATAAATAAAATCGCAAGTGCGAAGTCGGGGCTATAGGGTGACCCAGACATTCCAAGACAAGTGGCAAACAATTGTTAGTGTACCACTCTGCAGTAACTGTTTTTCGATCCTCTAAAAAAATTGTTGCGTAATGACCTGTCCTCCCGAAGAACGAGGCCATCATCTTTTTCCCACGCTTGACCCTCTTCACTTTAGTTGGCAACTCCTCGGAAGGAAACGCCCAGACAGCAGACTGTCTCTTAGTTTCAGGATCATAACAATAAATCCAGCTTTCGTCACCCGTAAGTATGTCGACCACAGCATTTGAGTCACCTCCGTTAAATCTTTGAACCATTTCACGACACCAATCAAGACGACGGAGTTTTTGGGCATCTGTCAAATTATGAGGTATCCACCGGACACAAAGCTTTCTGACCGCTAAATGTTCACGGAGGATTTTGTGCACTGGACTCATACCGATGCCTAAGCTTGTCCGAATCTGCTGATAAGTCAATCTTTTATCAGTCTCTATCATACGCCGCACAACACTGATGTTATCTTCAGTCGTCGCCGTAGAAGGCCGTCCCTCACGCAGATCATCGGTGAGATTATTGCGACCACTAATTAAACTAAATTTTTACGTAGTAGAGCCATGCTGCAGCTATATTAATAGTATAGTTGTAGCACGAGGCCGGGTCTGCCGAGGAAGGACCACGCTCTCACAGAATACCAGCAAAAACAGGCAGCTAATGCTGTGTTTCGTATGGTGAGTGTAGAGAACCGGAGACCCTTTTTACTGGAAAAAGAGGCATTTTATATTAGTCCTCACGGGTGACAACGCATCTGCATTTAAATTCGCAAACGAAAATGTGCTCGTTTGTCACCCTTATTCTAAAAAAAAAAACAGTCGTGAAGCTTACACGTATCCTCATTTATTCTTCCCGCACACTTCATGGACATGTCTGTCCGGGCTAATCTTCGGAACAGACAAAGATTTTGAAAATGGTTATTCATGTCTTAATGGCATGCGAATAACCTTCTTAGCTCAATAAAAGACAGTTATTTCGAAATTACAAACAGACACTTCAATTTTATTTATATGTATGTCGATAATACAACAGGATAAGGCTAATTCTGTAGGAAATACATTAGGAGATCCCAATTCTGATCTCGGATATACATTAAGATAGCGTTAATTGTTAAAAATAGTAAAATGTGAGAGCGGATGTACAACTTGCTCTCTTGTTTACGCAATTAATCATTATCAGTAATAAGACAGCGTAACGCACCATATATTCAATATAAATCAATTATAGTTAGACCACACCGTAACACGTCCCCACACCATCACACACCAGTGTAACGTAAGGGAAGTAATTACATGATAACACTAAAGTATGCAAATCAACAGCAACACCACCCATTTTAACGTAACACGAGACAGCCGCTCAGCAACATCATCCTCTGTCTGCACCAGAAGAACCACCACAACGGACAGAACCACGACATAATCTTAGCACTCGTAGAATGACTTCACTCGTAGAATGACTTATGCAGAATCTCTCGCGCTCGGCACCTACACTGAACTTTATACTGCACAAGCGATTGGGGGTTTCTCAATATACCCTCAATTCTACTCCGCCACCATGGATAAACGCTCCGCTAGAGTGACGCAATCTCTCGCACACTCGATCCAACTGCCACTTCATATACGCACCGACACATGGAGTATATAGATAAATATGAAAGTGAGCGTATTGGATAAAAGAAAACACCAATGTCGGTTAGAATTGAACTATTTTTAGACTAGAAGATCTTAATAGATATTTTTGTTCGACACCATAATAAAATAAAAAGCAGCTAAATAGATAACCTTCTCATCTTTTGAAGTTTTAAAAAATAGTAAGTTTAAGAATGTTGTGATTTACCCAATTTAATTGAACTAGAACCTTCACTAAAGAGGGTCTGTTACTCTCAAATTTATGTGTACATATCTGCGCGAGGTAATCCATTTAAGAAGTTACTGTAATTGACGCTACTTAATTGAGTTTTAGCGTTGTCGTAACAAAAGTTAAACTAACTCTAGAAAGTTTAAGTTTCGTTCGTAAGATTAATTATTTATTAAATCTTGTGAGTAGTAATTACCAGACTACTTTAAAATTCTTATAGCAATCACATATAGGTATGCATATAATTATAAAATACATTAAATAATATTAAGTATAAATTTAAGTATTAAATATCAACTTCTAGCAGATTTTCATTAATGCATTACAGTCCGTCGAAAATCGTTTACTGAACACAGGCATCTCCCATAGATTGCCTCACAGTTGTCACGCTTGGTTTTATTTTTTATTTTGAGGTTGTTATCAGAAAAATGTTGCTGCCTGTCTCTATTTCATTTCCCTGTGTCGCCTGTTACAACACCCACGGGATGGTATGGGGCAGAGGAGTCTTATGCCGTCACCACACGGCTGCTACATTTTAATTACTTACATTCACAACAATTCTACTGCTTACGTTTAAAAGGAGCTATCCTGCAGTTATTACTATTGAAAGAATACTACTATCAATTGTTTTTGTAAATTTTTTAATTTTATTAATATTTTTAATGCTAATTATTACAGTTATTTTTAAGTAGTTGATTAATATTAATTATAAAATATTAAATTGATTATAAGGAAGGCAAAATAGAAATTAATGTGTAATAACAAAAATATTGTGCCTTAAGCGAGCTTCATTTCTCCACTGTTTAGATAGATCCAAACCTATCTGTAACCTATGGCTAAACAAAAATATTTTGATTGATTTATTGGCTTGTCTTATTTTTTCTCTTTGTAGTTAAAACGGCGTCAGGATCAGAGATTTATACATACAAGGTCGTTACAAGATTTCTAAGTAAATTTTCATGAGGATTTTATTGAATTCACTTTGTTACTTTGTGTTAAATTATAATTTCATATTTCGATATTACGCTAGTATGCATAACATTTATAAAGGTGATATTAACGAACAAAATCTATTTCCTTTGAAATGCATAAAACTAGCAAATAGAAGAACTAAACGTACTCTTATTTGAAAGTCATACTTCAAAATGTCGTTCGTCCTCATTCATTATGGACTAGATGAAACCCACTCGTACATTATTTGAATTGTAAATGAGTCATAGTGATTGGTTTTCTTTGAGCGAGGGCTGTTGATAGGAAAGGTTGTTCAGTGTTGTCAAATGGAAATATTTGCAAAGAAATTGAATGAGCTGACAAAATAAAAATTTCAAATTGAATGAAATAATTAAATTATACATTAGGTATCTTTAGTATTAAAGGAGACGTTTCATTTTTTGAATTATATTATGGCTACAACGTACTACCCTGGGAAATCAAACCATAAATATATTTAACTAACAATTTGTTTATATTATACGAGTAGAGTATTTCCAATGAACGAAATAAAATATAAAAATGTTTGACTTTTGTTGTAAGAATTATACCGTTACCGTTACAGTCTACAAAATTCCCCTGCTGAACATAGGCCTCTCCCATAGATTGCCTCATAGGAGGGATATTTGCTATAGTTGCCACGCTTGGCAAGCAAGTTGGCAAACGCAATTTTTTTTAGTCGTTATTAGGAAGACGCTGCTGTCTATCTCCTAATTTATTTCCCTCTGTCGCCTCTAACGACACCCACGGGATGATTTGGGGTGGTGGATATACTTACACCGCCACTACACGGTAAGAATTAAAACAGGTTTGTTTTTAAATGACATAATAACCTTTATTTGTTGTGATTTTTGAGATCTGATCTGATTTGAGATCGATTCCAAGGCATACTATCCACATAGTGAAAAAAAATTGATTGAAAATAAAAATCGTGCATCCACAATCCTCATCTCCAATTATCATGCATGATAGATGATATAATAACTTGTAGTGGTTGTGTATGAATATCTATTATATAACATAATATCAAAGTTAAAACAAAATTTTATTACGATTGTTTCGTTACGAACCCACTCTACAAAAGCAGTATGATGAATGAAAGAACTGTAGGTATAGTCTTATGTTGACACCGTAGCAGTTGCTTGTAACTGGATGAAATAATTTATAAGAGAGCTACTAATATTTCAGTAATATTCTGTGATATAATATAGTCGATATTTACCTTTTAACATTATTACATGGACGTCTGATATAATTTCCAAACGCAAGCAAATTATTATGCTGAGCCAAGATACCGCCATGTTGAATATGGGAATAACTGAATAATTTTTTGAGTACAACAAATTATACTTATATTCACGAAATAATAATATTTTTGCTCGATTTTTTTCTTCTTCACTTCAACTTCTTTAACTTTATAGCCATAAATAAAACATCTGTTTTATTCAAAACTTGGCTCCTATCATTTGTTAAAGTTTAAAGAATGTAGACTTAGCGGTTGGTCAATGTACAGTCTATTTCTTTGGATGATGAAGCAAAGCACCTATCGACTGTGTCATGTGTATAATAGTGTAGTGAAACCCAACAGGGTTTAGGTGGCAGTAGTGTCGATAATTGTGTCACGAAAAGGTAAGGTGATCTTAGCCAATTAATTTTCATATCGTTACTTAAATTAGGTATCACACTAAAAACTATTATGCCACTGAATTAGCTTATCCGACTAAGGAAGGACCACGCACGAATACTGTTTAAAATATTCATAGCAGCATATTGTTTCTGTATTTCGTATAGCGAGTGATGAGAACTGGAGACCCATACATCTGTATTTTGGTTGTTAATCAAGAGTAGATAAAGGTGTTTTGAGTACATAATATTTGGGGCATCCTAAATAAGAGTACCGCCTATGACTATAAATCTAAAATACACCTTTGTGGTCAATTTATATTTTAAAATTAAACATTTCCACGATTCAGTTCTTAAATTTTTCACGATTGTAATGAACAGACTTTAAATAATATATCATCTCGCTTTTACCAGCATATATTGTTTTATTTTGTTTAAAGTGGCATTTGAGAAATTCCAACAAGAATGTATTTGCGCTATAATGTTTGAGTTCATACTACTGACAACATAATTACCTTTATATTTATTTGTTATCCAAACGTATGATGAACATTATAAATTATTTATTAATTTAACCTTTGTTTTTATGTCTAATGGTTAAGGTAATTTCAACTGTAACTTTAACTCGGGATTTTTCATCTTGATAACTTTACCTGTGGAATTTTAATCATGGCCCCTAAGTCGACTCCTTTTACGGAGACTACGGAACGAAGGATAGAGAGGGGACGGAATTACTCTTTTTAAAATAATTTATGGAATATTGCATAAAATTATTATAAAATTACAAATTTTAGTGAACACGCTTGTTTAAAAATATCTTATTCTTATATTTGACCAGATCTCGTCTATTAATTTTTAGAGTACCTCTACGTAGTATAAATTTAACGATGTCTACCACCACCTTCTTTTTATCGTAAAATTAAGAATCATGTTTTTAGGCGGATTTTTTAATTTTGGCTAAAATATTAGTTATTCATAGCGAGAAAACTGGAGCACTTAAATATTTTAGCAATTAAATTACAATCAAAATTATTATTTAAAATAAAGAACGCGATTGCAATTATGTACTTAACGATTAAAAATGACACGTTTGCAAATGTATATATATATATATATATATATATATATATATATATATATATATATATATATATATATATATATATATATATATATATATATATATATATATATATATATATAAAAGTTACAACTTATAAACGTTTACATATAACTTATTTTATATAACGGAAAGGGCTTTATTTCATTTCTAAGAGGAGGAGAAAGTTATGGATAAATTAGTTCGCCGCGCTGTTCCAGTGCGTATTGGTGTGAAAAAATACTGGCAACAAGTCATTCCAACTTATCCTCAGGGGTGAAAACGCATTCATTTTGATTTTTAATCGAGGAAGGATGTAGGAGTATATAGGCTACAGCATCCATTTTTGTAGAATTTCTACATCCAGTAATAATAATAATAATAATTTATTTCAATAAACTGTGCAATTAATTCAAATAATGTCTTAATTTAAAATAGTCTACAATAACAGGCACTTGAACTAGGATAACCCTGTATCTCAGGTGTATGTGCTAATAGATACATTTACAAATATTTTCTGTTTCTTATATAAAATGAATAATATACTAACTAATTAGGGTTATTTCGGTAAAATATTTTATCATTAATTTAATTATGATATGATAAGATATGATCTGTATACAAAATAGCATTGACTTGATTATACAGAAAAGGGCCAAGGAATGTAAAAATCTATGCATGAAAGAATGATTATTCTAATGTTAGTTTCAATGACTTTATCTTTGCGTCTTTTATCAGTGACTCTCTTCTGTAGGGCAATTTTAAGTGCTGTTTTAGTAACGTACTCATAACGAATAACTGCGCACTGAGAGGACATTATAGAATTTATAATAGGAGATGGGACGGGAATAGGGGGCGGAATGTTGCGACTTTTAATACAGCTCTTTGAGCGCGTTCCAGAGGCAGTAGTGTAGTTTTAGCTGCTCCTCATGAGTTTATACAATTGGTGAGAATTGATTGACATAATGCGAAATATACTTGCTTTACTACCTTAATATAAGCAAAAGAACGAATATTTTTAAAACAAACATTAGTTTACGGTTTCTATTGCAGATGTGGTATATGTGGTTTTAAATGTAAGAGTAGAATCTATAATTATTCCAAGGTATTTAATAGTTTTTGTATTAAAAATAACTAGGCAGTTACATTTAGACTCTGCGATTGAGCAACATTGATGTGCATAAATTTCTGGAATGGTTATATGCTGTGTTGAGCTGCGCATACAAAAATGAATATATTTGGTTTTGTCCGTATTCAGTGTTAATATGTTTTGTTGGAGCCATTTATTAACCCTGTCAAAACCTTGCTGTACATAAATAAACCTTGTCTACTGTATTTGATGAAAAAAAGCACACATCATCTGCGTAAGATATGATTTTACCTGAGGTAAGTTCAAGATTGCAAAGGTCATTTATATACATATCAAAAATAGGGTTGGCCCTAATACGCTACCTTGAGGCACGCCAAAATGAGTATTTTTGTTCAGAGTTAATTACCTTTTCGATTTTATACACTGATATCAATTTTCTAAATAGTTCGCAAAAAGTTGAAGCTGTTTACCTCGAATACCTATGCTGTCTAGCTTATTTAATAGGATGGAATAGAAACTGTATCAAAAGCTTTTTCTAGGTCAAGAAAATGCCAATTGATTGGTATCCTTTATCTAATTCTTGAGAGACGTAATCAGTCACCTCTTACGACACCACGGGATGATATATGGTAATGGTTATTCTTACACCGCCACTACGGCCCGTTAGGTTTTGAACATTCAGAATAAAATTAAAATTTATTCTGAATGTTCAAAATTTGAAAACAATGCAATTTGGCCAATTAAAATAAATAAAAACGACGCTCGGTTCCTCGGGGAACCATGTGACATCAACAGAGTATCAAACCTAAGGCCCGGTTGAGAATCATTGTTCGATTTTAGCTGCGAGAGTGATGAAAGCTTCAGATTTTCTTTATCTTGTAATAAAAGATGTCTAATCGGCATACCGCGTGAATGCCTAGGGTATACTTTTTCTGGCAACTAGACATTATAAGTAAAATTTTACTATTATTCGTTTCATTTTCGTCTTCCAAAAATTGTCATCTTTTCAAATGCGTTCAATACGTAAAATTTCAAGGACACATATTTTCCGTTCGATCACGTGTAGTTGCCCCTGTACCACTTTTTTTTTTAATTGTTATGGTGCTAGATTTTTTATCATATTTCAATATTTTTTTTTGCCTCAATTGCATTCATTAGGCCTTTTTTGGCTGCTACTAGCATGTCATCACCATTTAGTCCGTCAGGCGTAGCTAAATATAAGGATAGGTTTTATCAATGAACAATCCACAAGTCTCTATACTGAGGTTCTTTTGCTGCTGTATCTGCTGCAGGGCCTGCTTAATACCATGGACAATTGACACCACATGAGATAGATTTTTCATCTACAAACTCAAATTGTTTTTTTATCAGGTGGAGAATATGGTGGGCATTTTCCATGGTAGCGCCTGCAATATCAGGTCGATGAGCAGGGGCATTATCATGATGAAAAAGCACTCCAGCACGCAATTTTCCTTGACGTTTATTCTTTAGTTTTTCGCATAGTGTTTTGTTTAATGATGCTTAATAATCTCCGGTTATTATCTTTATTTTACTTAAATAGTCGATCATTATTATACCGTCCGCATCCCAGAAGACAGAAGCCATTAGTTTTCCAGCGGACGAAGACACCTTGAATATCTTGGCTGGCGGGGAAGACGATCTTTTCCACACCTTGCTTTGGTTTTTCGTCTCCGGATCAAAATGGTGTACCGCGGTTTCATCTGCGGTCAAGAAACGAGCGCAACAGATGGTCACACGTCGATATTTACCTTAACAATTTCTTCGATTTTTTTTACGTTTTTTTGCGTAGATGCCATTGTTGGCCGCCCGGAGCGCGTGTTGTCATTGCAGGTGGTTCTGCCATGTTCAAATTCAGCGCACCAGTTCGAGTTCCTCCATTTTGCATACGAATCAAATTACTGCCAAAATTGAATTTTGAAAATAATAAAATTGATTTATAGTTTTTAATTTACTTATTTCTGGCCTTCGCTACTAACGAATTTAAGATTTGAAAAAAATAGAACGCATTTCTATAACTCATTAATAAGTGTTCCATTCCGAAAAAGTTTTGATTAACCTAGTAAATTATATATAATAATAATAATTTATTACTGCATAACAATGAATTTACATAAATTATATATTAACATACATGTCTAAATATAACATCTAAGTTTATATTAGGACCTTTGACTTCTAAACTAGGCAGGGCCTGTATTATAGAAGTCAGCGCTCTTCACAAAATCAGTGTCGGCTAGATAAGTACAGGTTGGCAAATAGTAATAAAACAAAAAAGAAGAAATGAAAAAATAATTAAGTTGTTGGTAAAATAAAACAAAATAAAATGGGGGAAAAATAATCAAAACTAAACGAAATGTGTGTATGTGTCAGATACACACATTTCGTTTGGGATAAAATTTACTATCGGCGCAGATTTGAGATAAGTACTGCACTACAGTATTGTGTTACAAATTGATTGTTTCTGTATTTTATTTATTTATTTTAAAACATCACCTCCACACTAGGCTTATATACATACATTTCACAAGGACAAACAAGCTGTATACGGATTATAACTTATACCAACGTGAGATTACTTTTGGTTATTATACTGTACAAATATTCAATTTTTAATAAACGTTTATACATTAATGTGACCATTACAAATATTTTTCTAGTTATTAACGGCACGTATCTACTTGTACTTTTTTACTTATTTAATATTTTGCGTGTGGTGGTAGCGTAAGTTTTCACCACCCATTTCATCTCGTAGGTGAAGTAAGGTGACAAGATATGAAACAGAAAAGTTTAAAATTAGGACTTTAAAATTAAATTATTTGAAATCCCAGAGTAATATAATAAATATGGATCGCTCCTACACTCTCTACCTATTATATCATAATCTTTTTCCTATCTACCTCACATATTACAAAAAGGTTAATATTAGACGTTGATAGTGTAGAAGTGTAGCATGAACGGTGGTAAGACCTTTTATCTGTGACAGACTGTAAGGCATTCCATGTTAGTGCTCAGAGTGACAATGCATCTGTAGCCTTCTTTGCTTGAAGTTGGTTTCAGATGACCGTTGACTGCAGTAGCCACTTACCATAAGGTGGACTGCAAGTTCGTTTGATTTGTCACTTCAATTTATTTTAAATGGAAATCTCTGGAACTACTGATCCTATTCTGATTTTTTATGACAAAACGCTACACCATTTCTGGAGTGACATAGGCTAAATTTTATAGTGATTAAAAGTAGTTTTCAGTATGAAATCATTGCAATTATTGAATCTATACATATAATAAATCTGTAGAAAAGTAAATAATTTTTTATAAATAAAGCCTAAACTTAATTTTAACCTTTGCGTAATAAATTGAAATACGCCGACAATCAACGTTGCACTTTTTCAAAACAGTGACATCTAACGTAAAATACAAAAAGTAGTAACATTTTACCTCCAGTCACTAATAAATTAAATAATATAAATAGCTTACATTTATATATTTAAATAATTTAATACCTACATAATGATTTGAAAATACTAACGTTCAATTTTTAGTTCTTTCGTTATATCATTTCAGTAGGAATAATGAATTTTATAAGTAGTACCTAACCAATTACTACTTAAATAGATAATAGTGACATCTATCGAAAATCATATGTGAATGACAAATCTGAAATGTTTCTAACTTTAATTTCTAATCTATAAAAATTTATTAGTAAGTATTAGTTTTTAATCTATAAATAAACTGATAAAACTGAAATTATTATAAAACTCTTATTATCCTTATAGTTTAAATAAAGAGATTTGTATATATTATGTATTGGTCAGATATTAGAATTAATAATATCATGAATTAGTCGATCATTGCGTGAAATGGTGGCTTTCATAAAATTTACAGTGTTTGTTGACTATATTATGATATAGCTATGATCGTTTGGCGATATTAACAACTAAACAAAACATTGCTATTTCTATATATTGTTATGTCGTAAAACTATTTCATTACACACCGCTGTTAGCATATTTTTGACAGAAGCAGAATTTTTAATAGAATCTACATCACTATATGCCTAATTTACGTATTATAATTTAAATGTTCGCGGCTTTGTTGTTTGATTGAGCCACTCCAGTCCCACCTCAACTTATTGTCTGAGTAGTAGAGGGTACAGTTTTGGTTTTCATTGTTTTATTTTAATAGTAACGCCATCTACTTACTGCTAAATAAACTAATAATAAGTAACTGATCAAATAAAATACAATTCTATTAAATGCTTATTGTTGTAGCATCAAAAATGTCAGACTTAAAATATCCAGACCGGTGGCCACCGTCCGGATAAAAAGTAACTCTCACTTCTGAGAGGGTTTTAGGGCAAGGAAGTGTCCACCGCGCTGCCCCAATGCGTGTTGGCGGACTTCACGTCTTCAAATTTTTTTTTTAATTTCTCAGACATGTAGGTTTCCTCACGATGTTTTCCTACACCGCCGAGCACGTGGTAAATCAGCACTTAAAATTGCAATCAACAATTTCATTGGTGCCGGCGGGGATCAAACCCGGGTTGCTTAATGTGAAATTTACTGCGAGCGCTAAGCGCCCTAAGCTACCACGGCTATTAAGCCCCCTAAGCTACTACGGCTCTCCGTATGATTTATCATAATTGTCACTTTAAGCAAAATGACTAACAAAACTGTGATTAAAAGAGAGGGTCTTTAGTTGAATATGTTTGGTGTCTATCGGCATAGCAATATTTGACCAACTTATTTTTGTATCAAGTCCGGTAAAAGTAACAGAAAATGAGGTGCACTGTGAGATTTTTGTCTCTAATTGATGGAATAGTTCGTAATACTGTTGAATGACTACTAGGTAAATGAAACACACAATCGTGAAAAAGCTTTTCAGTTTTATGAGTTTTATTTAAACAAATACGAGAGCCGTGTAGTTCGCCGTAAGATTTCATAGCATAGGAACAAAAAGAACGATTCTTCGTGAGCAATGAAACTGGTAAGGAAATTTTATTTGCTTATTTTCCACGTGCTCAAAGATATGGTGAAGAATAACTTCGGGGAAACTTTGATGTCTTGAGTAGTTTTAAAATACGTGAAATTTCAAATTTCTTGGACATGAAACCGCTATTTCGCACTAGGGGTAATTAGGAGCCCTGTGTAGAGTAGTAAGACGTATGTAAGCTGCTTTTTTACTTTTTTACTTTTAATGAGACTTTTATAACAGTTTGTCACATATTAAGATAGCTTTCATATTTTCAGACATACCTATTAAAAATTTTGTGACAGTCCGGGTTTCATAGCTCACATGAGTAAATGAACACAGGCTTTTGCGAAAAAGTACATAAATATCAAAGGAAGCAAATTTTAAACACAGTTTTATTTTTATTTTAACTATGAGTAGAACTGTATTGATAGAATCTTGAAAGTCATCTATAAAAGGCGGTAATCGAACCGGTCCAAACGTAAATTTCATAGTAAGTAAGCAACGCAAAATTTACATCACTCATATTTTAATTGCAATTTGAAGTTTAGATTTACCACGTTCTCGGTGGTGAAGGAAAATATCGCGAGGAAACCGGAATATCTGAGGAGTTAAAAAAATATTAATTTTTAGGTGTATGATAAGTCGGTTATCCAGCGTTGGAGTCAACTCAATCAACTCCTTTTTATCCTAAAACTCGCTACGGCCTGTTCTCAGTAGTGGAATGTATGTAGGTTGCTACTTTTTTACTTTTAATAAGCCTATTCACTGTTGATCATAGGCTTCCCCCATTGTTTGTCAAATAAGCCGGAAATTTGCAGTAATGTCCACGCTTTGCAAGCGGGTTGGCAACCGCAGCTTTTAATTACTTTGCACTGTTATCAGGAAGATGCTGCCACCCATCTCCTATTTCAGTTTTCCTCTGTCACCACCTACGACACCCACGAGACGAAATGGGGTAGTAGTTTCTTTTACGCCGCCTCTACATGGCTAATATATTTCTACTCCCGTTCATCATTTCGATTCTCCCCATAGATTCGTCGTATACGTAGGACACTCAATAAGTTTTAAGATATACAAATAGTATTCTAGATACTATTAATATTTATTTTATTCTTTTCAAAATATTCTCCATCATGCTCTATACAAAGTTCCATTCGAATAAACCAACTCTGAAAACACTTTTGCCACTCTTGATCTGACAGGTCGGAAATCGCTTCTTCGTAGGCAGCCACGGCTTCTTCGGCGCTTGAAAGAAACTAGCCTTTTATTTTTCTTTGACTCTTGGGAACAAAAATAAATCAGAAAGAGCTAAGTCAAGGCTGTAGGGTGGGTGACTTAGAGTTTCAACACCAGATTCCTCAATAAATGCTTTTGTTCTAAGGGAGGTATGTGAAGAGGCGTTATCGTGATGCAGCATGATTCCCCGAAGCCCGGTCTTTTGTCTTCTCTCCCGCACAGCTTGAAAAGCTTTGGGTAATGCAACTGTAGTATACCATTCAGAATTGACCGACCTACAATTTTCCAGCATTGACGTCGACAAATGTCCGCTCCCCGGAAAAAAAACTAGCCACCATTTTTTGCTGACGTTGCGAGGTTTTGCAGTTTTGTCGGTAACTGTCCTTCTGAGTAGACCCATACCGATGATTGCCTTTTATTTTCCGGATCTTATTGATAGATCCATGTCTCGTCACCAGTAACGAGTTTTGAAACACGCCTAGATGCCCCGTTTTCAAAACGTAGACGCATTTCATGGCACCAATCCACACGATTCTGTTTTACGCTTTCGGAGAGCAAACGAGGGATCCATCGACAGCAAAGCTTCCTCACTCCAAGATGTTGATGTAGAATGGTATGAATGCTCCCCGAACTAATGCCTACAATCTTTTCGATGTTCGTATATGTGATTTGTGGGTCTTCTCGCACCAACATTTCAGTAGTCCATACATTTTCTGCCGTTACTGCTGTTTGCGGGGCCCCGGTTTTTTGGTCATCTTTAAGATTAATTTTCCCCTTCTATTGAATCGTAATTTCATTAATTCATCCTTTCATTACTGAATATCAAAGTCCACTGCTGGACATAAGCGTCGCCATATGGGGAATAAATAATTCCTCATATGTAGGATTTGGCATAGTTTCCACGCTTGGCGAGTGGGTTGGCTAACGCAGTGTTTTTATAACTTTGAGTTATATCAGGAAGATGCTGCTGCCCATCTCCTGTTTCAGTTCTCGTACGACGATATGGAGTGACGGGTATTCTTACACCACCACTACACGGTTTGGTTCTTACATTCGCACACTCACGATATATGTTAGTAGTTATAACGGGTGACAGGAAGTAACGACAAACTTTAAAGACCAGATGTAAAGAACTAGATGTACTGCTATCACCAATCCACCTGACAAGCATAGCAATTAAGAAAAATACTTTCGAGTACGGCCCATTTCGAGCATAAGACTGTTACGGGCTGATATATTATATATATTAGGTAATACGAGAAGAGAAAACTTTTTACAAATTTTCAAGCATTTTGCGCGCACGGAGAAATGTGAGATTTGGTATAGTTAAAGTTTATATGGAGAAGGAGTGGATACTAAATGTTAACCGAAAGTCGTAAATTACCAAGCATAGACAAGCAGTTTCAGTAAAAAGAAGTCTAGCTTAATTTGCGCCGCCAACACAGAGCAATTACTTTTTTTTTCGTTACAACGTCAATTTTAAATAAAACATTCTAATAAAATAATAAAAATTCTTTCTTACAAAGATAAAATAAAAAGCGGACTTGGTCGCCTTTTTCAGTAAGGACAGTAAACATACTTTGGTTTTTCGTTTTCCCATGTAGTTCATTCGCGTTAACGCTCCCTTTGTGTGATGACTTTTAAATTTCCTCTGCGCAGAAATCTAACAACAGCTCTGTCTCTCAAAATGTTCCACATTTGCAGTGTGTTTCGGCTAAATTAAATTCTGTTCTTCAGTTGATTGTTTGGTTTGAAGAGTGAATTAAATTCCCGTAATTCCACAACGAAAACCAAATTTGTATTTGTATAAACTTTTGAATGAATAAATAACAAAATTTAAGAACAAATTTAAAATCCCTGTTTACACCGCCCTTTTTTCACCAGTACTTGTATTTTTTCTATTGTATAATATCATGTCCTATTGCTGATCTTTGGCATTTCCTTTCGACCACTGCCACAAATTGCAACTTCAAAATTGTGATTTGCACAGCTTCTACATAAATTCCTCATACTATGGCACATATCCCATAATTTATTTCATTTAAATTGGCTGTGAATGTTCTGTGGCTTAATTTCCGCCTTTTCGTACGCGTATGTGTGCAAACAAGGCATAAATAAATAAATATTCCTGCGTAGCCTCTTACGACACCTACGGAATGATATAGGGTGGTAGATTCTCTTACGTCGAAAGCCTAACTATATAATAGTAAAATACTTGAGAGACAAATATTTGTGAATAATTAACCTACAATCTCGGATCAGCGACATTTTTAAATAGGTACTGGTTTTTTTTTATTATAATACATTTCATGGTATAATAAATATGTTTTGCAATTTTAAGAAATTATATTTATTCATATCATTTTTAATATGTAAGTATATTTTTATGTATTATTATTTATTTTCTTTTTTTTATTGTGTTTTTATATATTAACATTCAACATATCATCGAAGAGGCCTTTCTTCAGCAAAGAAGTAAGACTGTAATGATAATAATGATGATGATCTTGACCGTACAGCCTGATATAATATGCCATGGTCCGATCGTTGAATTGGGCAGATCATGATCGGCATTGCGTGAAACTTTGCCTTTTCATGATTTGGACAATTATTTACCCGCCATATCACGATGTACCTTATAGTATGTTGTGCTATTTGTCAATATTCCCAGGTAAATGTGGCCGGTGGAAGAAAGGAGATCTCCCGGCGGGCAAGGTGCTCTGCCTGGAGCGGCCAACGCTCCAAGTGGTAGTTCGAGCTATTGTATATATACTGTTTTAATTCGGAACTTTGATAGCGCGATTGAGGCTTCGATGTATTTCGCTTTGTGGCGCGACGACGGCGCCGCCACATAAACAATTCGCAATTTAATAATATGGCAGGTATATCGTATAGTAGTTCCATTTGACGAAACTAGTGGCGTTATTTCTGCGCGGCTGTTAGTTTTGTTTACGTACATGCAAGATGACCGCATCACAATATGGTACATCGCCATTTCATGATTTGGCCGATAATTTGTAACTTTGACTTATGGTAATAAAAATACATTTCAAATACGAAAACACTAGTAATATCAGTGATGGTAGGTTAAGGGCGTACATTTATAAATATCATATAAATTAGGCATAATAGTGCAATGACAGATAAATCATCGATATGACCAAGCATGGTTGGGCCAATCGTCAAACGTATAACGTTAAACGATTTGGCGGGTGTTAGATGGCCAACCATGAAAAGGCGATCTTTCACGAAATGCCCAGGCCAATCATGATCTGGCCAATTCAACATCAAACGACGACATATTTATACTATACAAAATGTCAATAGTATATATAATATAAAATGTCAATAGTAAGAGCAATCTTTAATCTCAATATATATTATAATATATATAACACTGTGCCAGATATATCTAAGTTTGAAGACATAGACGCGCCTTTTAAAAACATCATAAAATTATCATTCACTCATTACAGCCTATCAAAAGGCAATTGCTGAACATAGCCTTCCCCCATATTATGTGTGTTTTATGCACTTAACTACTTTGTTTAATATTGAAAACTGTTAAGGTTGAAAAGTCTACCAATATAATGTTCAAGATCGTCCCTGCCATTACATTAGATTTGATAGACCACAAATCCTCGCAAAAGAAAACTCATTCCTATCAAGGATGATTCGTGAGAGTATTGAAATTAAAAAATAATTAATAAAATTAAACCCAAGCCCAAACATACTACTGTAAGACTTCAAGATACTGTAAGCTCGTTCTCAAAAACTGAAGGCAGCCGTGCTAACTACGACACCGGCACGTCAAACACCTCAGTCCCTTCGTGACCATAGGTACTGTAAAGCACTCGAAACGTCGGAAAATACAAATTTATGATTAAATGCAATAAAATCCGTACAATTAATTTCATTTAATGTGTAGCATTCGCGTAAATATAAGAAATCATTAAGTCTAACAAATTTTTTTTTGCTTCATCGCATAACTGAGCTCAATAACGATTTTAATGATTCGTTGTAAATATATTGCTTCATTCCACTAAAAGGTTTAGCGTTATCTAAGCGGCTATCAAGTATAATGGTTGCGACATATCCACAGAACGTCTAAATGTTTATTTATCTAATTAGTACATTAAGATACATAATTTACGTTTTTAATTAAAAAAATGGTTCAGGCATTAAGTCCTAATACTGCAATATACATTATTATTGTCATCATTAGTGATGTTTGATATCGATTCGATTAATCGAATGATCGATTATTCACTTGTCAAATTTTGCGACTCGATAGATTAATCTAAAATTCAAACAGAAACAGAAACAGAAACTTTTTATTCAACATAGATTATAAATAATACTTATTGAAAGTCACTCTTTTGTCTAATTACCACTGGTTCGAAAAAAAACCTCTGTCCTGGGAAGAACCAGCAAGAAACCCAGCTGGACTTTTTTTAAAATAACAGCTACAATCATGTATATTACACAATTAACCACACAAAACAAATTAGAAACAGCCTGGCAGCGAACACCTCATTCCCAGGGTTATTATCATCCATAAATTCCTTAACATTATAATAACCCTTTTATACAAACTATGTTTAATAAAGTTTTTGAATTTTGAGCAGGTCGAATTTTGTATATTTTCTGGGATTTTGTTGTAAAGCGTATACATCGCCCCAAGAATGAATTACTGACTCGGTGAGTCAGTAACTGGTACTACTAGCTTGTGTTTGTTCCTAGTATTTACAGAATGAATATCACTTATTTTTGTATAACTACTTTTTATTTTGTGTACGTACATTACATTTTCATAAATGTATTGAGAGGCCAAAGTTAATATATTAATTTCCTTAAATTGTTTGTCTGAGCGACTCTTTAGGTTTTAAATCATAGATTGCTCTTATAGCCCGCTTCTGTAAAACAAATATAATTTCAGTGTCAGTTGCGTGTCCCCATAGCAAAATACCATACGACATTATGCTATGGAAACAGCTAAAGTAAACAAGTCTAGCTGTTTCTACACTGGTAAGATTTCTAATCTTTTTTACAGCATATGCTGCAGAACTAAGTCTGCTTGCTAACTTTGATATATGGGGGCTCCATTGAAGCTTCGCGTCTAGTGTTATTCCAAGAAAAATGGTGGTATCGACAAGACTCAGTTCCTCCCCATTTAAAGTTACATTAGTATTTAATTGTCTGACATTTGGAGTCATGAACTTCATACATTTCGTTTTAGTGCTATTTAAATGCAAGTTATTAACATTAAACCAATTTACTAATTTAGATATAGCATTATTTACTTGTCATATTTTAATAATTGTCGTTTTAATTTGAAAATTAATGAAGTGTCATCAGCAAATAATACTATATTATGGTTATCCCCTACTATGTAAGGCAAGTCATTAATATATACAAGAAACAGAAAGGCCGAGAATTGAGCCTTGAGGCACGCCCATTTGTACTATCGACCCGGAAGAGCTCATACTATTAATGACAACTTTTGAGTTCTGTTACTTAAATATGAAACAGTTAATTTAAGAGCATTACTTCTTACACACCGTAGTGCTGTAGTTTCCTGATTAATGTTTCAGGGTGAACACGATCGCAGGCTTTGGATAGGTCACAGAATATACCCAAAGCATCCTGTGCATTGAAAATATATTTACTCAGCTCAACACCAGCATCAGTTGTCGAGCGACCCTTGTGAAACCGAATTGATTTTATGAAGTAAATTATTAACATTAAAAAAATTAACATTTGATCAAGAATAATTTTTCTAAAAATTTTACTTAGTGTTGGCAGTACAGAAACGGGTCTAAAATTGGCGGGGTCTAATATACTACCAGATTTAAATAAAGGTATTACTTTACTATGCTTCATCAAATCCGGAAACACCATATTCGATACTAGTATTAAAAATAATAGCTAGTTGAGGCGCGATTATATCAATTATAGACGCAATAACTTTAACGGAAATCCCCCACATATCCGCAGTTTTCTTAATTTCAATTATTTTAAAATATTTTACAATATCTTTTGATGATACTTTATGAAATGTAAAATTCTTTGTACACGCATTTACATTTCGTTTAAGTAATGATTTGGCGAAGGCAGGAGAAGAATTCAGTGACTTAGTGGTTAAGATCGGAATATCCGTAAAATACTTCTCAAAACCATTGCAACATCCTGATCTGATTCCGTTAATTTGTTGTTAAAACTCAACCGGTAGTTTGAATTGCGAGAATTGACCTTACCAGTTTCACTATTAATTATACTCCACGTCATTTTAATTTTATTAGAAGCCGTCTTAATTTTGTTGCTCAAATGCAAAGACTTGGTTTTGAGCACACTTTAAATATTTTGAATATTTTTAACATATTCCTAAATTCGACGCTATGGTTATAAGACCTTTCATGGTAAAGTTCATATAACCTTTGTCTGCTCTTATGGACTCCTACTGTCGCC
>JAGSMP010001375.1:0-55652 GCA_029286625.1 Parnassius orleans | reverse complement strand
ATAGTGGTTAAGATCGGAATATCCGTAAAATACTTCTCAAAACCATTGCAACATCCTGATCTGATTCCGTTAATTTGTTGTTAAAACTCAACCGGTAGTTTGAATTGCGAGAATTGACCTTACCAGTTTCACTATTAATTATACTCCACGTCATTTTAATTTTATTAGAAGCCGTCTTAATTTTGTTGCTCAAATGCAAAGACTTGGTTTTGAGCACACTTTAAATATTTTGAATATTTTTAACATATTCCTAAATTCGACGCTATGGTTATAAGACCTTTCATGGTAAAGTTCATATAACCTTTGTCTGCTCTTATGGACTCCTACTGTCGCCCATTCATTGAAAGCGTAAGACACATCATTTTATTTTATTAAGCAGATGTTTGCAAAGTAAATATTACAACTTTAGCATTTTGATTCTCAATCGAGGATAGATAGTGGTGTCAATGACCTTCAGTCTGTGTTTGATTTTTTTTTAAATAATCATTTTTTTGTTTCCGATTTCATTGAAGTTGTCATTGTCGTGAAATCATCAAAGTAATTAACGCGATTATGAACAATGAGAACATCATATTACATTTTGAAAATATGATTTATCGGATATGTTTATACAATAGTGAATCAGGGTGTGATTGAGCGGACTGACAAAAGTTCAAAGTTGTTTAAGCTCACACATGACGCTGATCTGTATCATCTTGCTGACCGAGGACGGGACTCCATTTGATGCTATACATAGATAGGCCCCTGATGTTTCCGTGCACGTTCGTAATGTTTAACCAAGACCCGTTCCATTTTGCCACTGTTTACATACAATTTAATGTTTAATTTGTCCCATTATCAATGCAATTTTAGGTGCTATTTTAAGCGCTGACTTACCACTTGTTCGTCGGTGGAGGAAAACATCGCACAAAAACGTATGCAGCTTGTTGCAGTACGTTTTATGTGGTAAACCCATGCTGCAGCTAGATTATGGTTGCGGCACGAATCGGTCGGCTCGACCGGGGAAGAACCACGCTCTCACAGAATACCAGCGTGAAATAGCAGCTTAATGCTGCTGTATTACGTGTGGTGAGTGTAAATTACCGAAGACCCTTTATACTGGAAACCAAGCAATCCATCTTAGTTCTCAGGAATGACAACGCATCTGCATTTTGATTCTTAATCGAGGATAGATATAGATGTCTATTGTCCACAGCCACCACTTACGATCAGGTGGACTGTGTGCTCGTTGTTGTGTACCTTTATACTCTTTAAAAACACCTGCATATCTGAAGAATATTTTTTTAAGGCGTGAATTCCAAGAAGCACTGGAGCATCAGGACGAAATAATTACCATATCCCATTCAAAAATGATAGAAGGACTTTTCTCAGTGGTGGGACATATTACATAGGCTGTGACTTTAATTTTACATTTCTATATTTTTAATTTATAATCACAGATGTAACTATATTGCTTTTGTTAAATTAATTGCTATACAATGTTTGTTAGAAATGAAGTAAACGTAGTGGTTTTTGCTTTTAACAAAGCTTGCATAAAACGGGATGATTAATAAGAATTGTATTTTAGCTTCGGAAAAGCAATCGCATCGTTTGTGCTTTATCTTTATTACGTATGTTAGGTTTTATTAATTGTTAGATAGTTTTTAATTTAGATCAGTGGAAAATTTCTATGTATATTTTAGTAAATAAATATAAAGACGGATTTAATGCCTGGGGTATTTTCTGCCAGTCTTTCGACTTTAACTTAATTTCAGCTTTATTTTAATTCTGCATCACAGCAGAACTAAAATAAAATAGATATTAGAAGATAATTGATATGAGAATACAAAAGAATAATAAATATTTTTTTAAACACAGAGCACGTATATACACCATATAAAATAAATGTAAAAAGGATTTAAATAACTAAAATAATAAATATTTACAAATACAAAATAATATATAATAGGTCGGGGAAAAATTTCTTCGTATTTAATATAGAAATTCAAGTAAATTTATATACAAGAATTATGTGTGCAATAGATACCATATAAGTAAATTACTAAGATAATTCTGCCAATTTTAAGATCTTATAAACGTATGAAATTATAAACGTTTATGGATTATTTTGCAAAAATATACAAATCTGTGGTCTTGCTATTTATACTGAAATGTTTAGAGCCTTCTCTCCTTCAAGTGATATTAGGTAACGGAGTTCCGGAAGCAATACACCATTCTTCTCCTTAACAGTAACGTCACTGCTACTTGCTTCATCATCAATGTCTGGTGGTACTGTAAGAAATAATCTACATGAATTAGTGAACATCAATGTCACTGAAACTGTTAATAGTTTAAGGTAAAATAATTGAAATAAGTTATTAAAATAATGTACTACGGAAAAACATAAGAGTAACACTCTGCCCCAAGGGATCTCTAGACAGAAAAGAAGGGCTACCACCTAGAGATTATAAGATAATATAGATTAAATTGCATAGGATGCATTTCGGAGAGTTTGAGCAGGAATTACATGCTTTATTTCGCCCCTACCCTTTCCACCTTTATACTCGATATTTCACGCAATCGAACCAAATGGTTTGCTTCGTCTTTCTTAATGCGCGCAGCAAAGGAGTGGAATAATTTGCCAGCGTCTGTTTTTCCATCCAAATATAATCAAGGCAAGAGTGAATAGGCTTTTATCAAGTTAAGACAGTGCGATTTACTATCTAGAGCTTCATCACCACTTACGACGAGTTGGGATTTTGATCAAGCACTGGCTTATAATAAACGTACTAAAATGCTAATCAGTATAAGGTGAAATAAATGTACAACAGAAATATATAAGACCACCACTCTGTCCTGATGGATCTCCAGATATAAAAGGAGGCCTACCTCCTACAGCTTATAAGCCAATAAAGATTAAATGGTTGACCTTTTACTATTTTATGCAAATTATGCTAAAATGACTATGAATCTCTTTTTAAGTGTTTATATTTCTGTTTCATATTCAAGAATTAGAGGCATGATGATTTCAAAACGGATATTCTCCTTTTATTTGTTCCTTGTCCAAATATAAATTAACACAATACTGATGCTGTTATGGCCTATCAAAAGTCGACCATAGATTCTGTTAGGAAGAATATTTGCCATGGGTACCACGCTTGGTGAGCAGTTTGGCAACCGCAGTTTTATCAGTTGTTATTAGGAAGATGCTGCTGCCCATCTTCTGTTTTTTTTTTCTCACTGTCGCCTCGACGTGGATAATCTTACACCACTACACGGTCAACACAATAACTAAGTATAGTTTAAAAATATGTGAAATATCTTCTAACCGACAACCTTAAGCTGGTGCAATTGACTCATCATGGGCTCTGTGTTGACTTGGCACATATAATGACCATTGTCTTGGGGGCCAACATCGAGAAGCCTAAGCGTCCAGGCTCCGTCACCATGAGTAATGGTAATACGATGATTTTTCGTAATTACAGGGCCAGCGATAGTTAGTTTGAGTGTCAACACACAGCCCTGCTACTTGGGTAAGAAAAAATATATAAATATGTAATTTGCTAATTATAATTACATATACTTAATCTGAAAAATTTAAGTATTATGTATTCAAGTAATTTTATAAAAATACGAGTAGCATCTATTTTCTTTAGTATTTTTTTTAAATAATACCTCCACACTAGAATTAATAGTTTTTCTAATTATTAAAATTCTTATGTATACTGGAACAATTATTTATAGGCCGTACAATTTATACTTGTCCCGTGTGGGATTCGAACCCGTACAACCGAACAGAACAGCACTGCAACTTATTGCTAAGCCACTGCACCACAGTTTCGTCAAATTTATTTTCTATAAATTTTAAAATGTAACGAATGCGAACTGTAAGTGGACTAGTTGATAAGTCGTAGTTGTAGCAAGTCCTTGGACTACATCATCATTTGATAGCGAGATTCTAGTCAACGTTTTACGTGGTCTTTTGTTATTAAATAGACCCCCTTATTTTTAATGTCACGGATTGAGAATTATAAAAATAAAACTAATTTGAGTGTTAATAATAGATATTTTTATTTAAAAGCTACATTTACGTAGGCTTTTTATAAATATAACTCCTTAGTTAAGATGTCCTTCCTGGAAGATTATAAAAAGAAAACTAATTTAGAGTAGTATTAATGGATTTTTTAATTCAAAGGCTACAGTCCCTTTTAATATCTCTAAGATACTGTTATTGTGTTGTTTCGCTCGAGAAGATTGTCATTTCTTCACAAAAAATGGTCGTGCTTTTGAATTCTCAACAAACAGCTTAGCCGGGGAAGATTAATGAAGTGGATGTTTCTTGACGGTTTCATCCTGACTTTTCTTTAATCATGTTTTATTCAAATTTCTTATTTACTTTGTATTTGATGAATGTTCCGTCTTGGTACAATTCTTGTTGGAATTTTGTTTTTGTTGGAAGTCATATTTAAATATCAAATGTCATTTTTGATTTGTGATGATTGTTGTTCTTAAAATGTAAATATAAAAAGTTTTTTATTCTGTAGGATGCTTCTTAATATTAAGGACACTTTCTATTCAACTTAGAGTTGTCAAGTTACTGTTACCGTTACAGGCTAACATACGTCTCCCCCATAGGAAACTCATAGGAAAGATTTTGCTATAGTTGGCATGTTTGGCAGGCGGGTTGTTAATCGCAGTTTTATTAGTTGTTATAAGAAAGATGCTGCTGCCAATGTCCTACTTTGTTTCCCTCTGTCGACACCCCGGGACGATATGGAATAGTGGATATATGTACTTTCACTGCCACTACACGGTTAGAATTGCCAGGTACTTTTAGTAATAGAGATTTATAAATAATTGTGTGAAGGGTAAATAATCTGCGACTTTCTAGTTATCTGTATTCTAAACTTAAAATATTTAAAAAAAATGTATAATTTCTAAACCACCTTGTATGTTTGCAAGTTTTCCACTCTACACGTGATCGTGGCATCTCGGCCGACCGCAACAGTCCTTTTGACCCCTCACCTACGAATCTCGGTTGGTTTGCACCTGGAATAACACATTTCCTTTACTTTTTTTACAGGTGTATTTATATGTAGTATATTTTCTTTTTTATTGCTACACTCAAATTATAACTTTATTTTTGTGGTTTTGAAAATATTACTTAACCATTCCAGATAAATCTGACCTGCCTGGAATGGTTAAATAATGTACATAAATTCGTACAAATTGTAACTATTGGGAGCAAAATAGTTTACTTGCGAGTTCCTTGCCGCTATTCACTAGATCTGCAGAGACTTGTTGAAGTGATGACGAAGTTTTTGTTTGACATTCAAAAGTCCCTTATAAGGGTCATTTTTTATTAAAATATTTTGTATTTGACGCTAGCCGCTAAGAGCCCGGCAATCAACTGAAGTGATCGAGTAAGGACCACTGCATGAGAAAGTGAATTTTAATTTACTCAGTGAAAAAAGAACGCTTTACAAATATTTTACAATACACATCGTGAAATTACACGTGGTAAAGCCACACCGCAGCTATATTATTGGTTGTCGCGCGAATGGGTAAGCTTGACCGAGAAAGGACCACGCTCTCACAGAATACCAGCGTAAAATCACAGACAACCAGTGACCTTTTTTTACTGGAAATGAGGCATTTCATGTTATGCCTGGTTTCTATGTTTATAAATGCTTCATTTTCTTCTAAGAGCCTTTTGGTACTACATTATGTGTACGAAAACCCCTTTTTTAAAATAAAATACCAGTTAAACTATTTATGACCCGTTTAAAGTTTTTTTTTTAATTTTAAGTCATCCTAAGCTGTTAAATGAACAGTTTGTATTATAAACTGTTTTTACATGCACCTCGTACTTAATGTAATAAAACGGATCGTTACGGAAAACAAACTGTTTCTTGAATATAGGAATCGGGCATTAGTCCTCAAGGATAACATCGCATCTGTATTTTGATTCATAATCGAGAATACACAATATAATAATTGATTTAAATTGACATGTAAATATCTTTTTTTTTTATAGGAGAGGGGGCAAACGAGCATGCGGCTCACCTGATGGTAAGCGACTACCGCCGCCGCGAACAGCAACACCAGGGAACCAGAGGAATTGCAGATGCGTTGCCGGCCTTTTAAAAGAGGCTCTTTTCTTGAAGGTCCCTAAGTCGTATCGGTCCGGAAAAATCGCTGGTGGTAAACTATTCCACAAGGAAGTTGTGCGAGGAAAACATCTTCATCGCTTTGATGGTGGACCGCCAATCATCCAGATGGTGTGGATGGTATCAGGAGTTCTGCCGCGATGTGCGTTCGTGAAATTTGGAGGCTGGGATTAATCCGAACAATTCCTCAGAGCACTCCCCATGGTAAATGCGAAAATGCAAAGATGCAACATCTCTGCAGCGCCAATAATCGAGCCGATCGGAAAGGACTCGTCGTCGATTCGAGCCGCTCTGCGCTGGATGCGGTCGGTGGAAGGAGCTGGCACTGGGGCCCCTGCGAGATGGGAACAGTATTCCATGTGAGCCGAACCTGCGCCTTGTAAAGTTGCAGACGTTGTGCCGGCATGAAATACTGTCCCGCTCTGCTGGCACGCCAGCTTTTAGGTAAATTTTGGCCTTCTCTTCCAGTGACCAAAACTATACGTCACTCGATATGTCGACGCCGAGTTCCGATACTGGCTGGGGCAACAAAGTGCCTTGAAACTGAGGAGATACGACAAAGGGTTTTTAGCGGTAAACGCGCAAACTGTCTTCTGAGGATTAAAGTGGACTAGATTTAGTCGCCCCAATCCGAGATTTTGTTCAGCAAAGACTCGACTTCAGACACGAGTTTGTTCGGTACTCGGCGACGTTTTAAAAATATTGGCACAGGGTGTATAGAGCATCACCAGTGCTGTCATCCGCATAGCAATGAATGCTACCGGTTTGCAACATATCATTGATATGCAGAAGAAACAGCGTTGGTGATAGCACGCAACCTTTTGGAACAACAGCGTTAATAGGCATGGTCGGGCATGCACCGTCTACAACGACCTTGATGCTCCGATCTGCGAAAGCTGGTGATCAATTGCACAATTTCTCAGGAAGCCCATAGGAAGGAGCTGAAGAAGCGCTTTGTGCCAAACCCGATCGAAAGCCTTCGCAATGTCAAACTAACGGCCAATGCCTCCCCTTGGACTCTACTGCCTCCGCCCATCTATGAGTCAGGTAGACAAGAAGATCACCAGCTGATCGAACCCGACGAAAACCGTATTGGCGGTCACTAATCAGCTGGTAATTCTCAAGGTACCGCATGAGCTGGCAGTTTATAACGGACTCCTTTATTTTGGAGAACAAGGGGGTGATGGCGATAGGCCTGTAGTTGGACGGGTCTGAGCGGTCGCCTTTTTTAGGGATCGGTTTGGACAAAAGCTGTCTTCCATGAAATCGGGACTACGCCTAGGGAGTAGGAGTACCGGAAAAGACGCGTTAGAACCGGTGCCAACTCCGGAGCACACGTCCTCAGCACAATTGGGGGGATTTCGTCAGGCCCACTCGACTTGTGGATGTCCAGGGAGAGGAGTGCTTTGCGAACCGAGTGCTGTGAGAACCGCACATCCGGCATGGAGCACTCACACCGCGGGATGGTTGGTGGTGTGTTCCCCCCGTCATCAAGAGTCGACTTGGACGCAAAATGGGAGCCTAAAAGGTCGGATTTCTCTTTTGCGGCGTGGGCCAGTGAATCGTCCTCCCTATGCAGAGATATTAGTGATGGCTTACAGAAATTTCCTTGGACAGCCTTGGCGAGAGACAAGAATGCACGGGTTCCCGAAGGAAGGCGAACTAGTTTCTCGCCAATTCTGCTTATGTGCTCTGACTTTGCCTTGGCAATAACTCTTTTGAAGGACCTGGAGGCGGAATTATACTTCTTTTTAAGCATGCTGGTGTTTACATCCCGAGCCGCCGAAGCCTCAGCCCAGGCCTGATAGCACTCCTGGTTACTGCGTAATGCAGTCTCACAGGGGCGACCAAACCAAGGCTGAGATCTGCCTCCGATGAGTACCACAGATGATGGAATAAATAGTTCCATTCCGTGTAGCACCACATCAGTGACACAGTCAGCAACAGTGCTGAGATCATCCGGCGAGAAGCAAACCCGCCCCCATGGGTAGGATGCAAAGAAAGACCGCATTCCGTCCCAATCCGCTGACCTGTAATGCCAAACACGGTGGCAGCAGAACGCAACCGCGAGGGCGTGGTGGCACCACACCGGATCAGACAATGGTCCGAAGAGCCGAGAGAGGCATCGACGGAAACCTGATATCCGTCAGGATGAGAGGTCAGCAGAAGGTCCAACAGGGAAGGTGTATGATCCTCCACATCTGGAATCCGCGTAGGCGAAGTAACCAGTTGTGTCAGACCATATGCCAAGCCAAAGTCATAAACAGATCTTCCCGCATGATCGGTTAAACGTGAACCGAGCCATTCGGCGTGGTGGGCGTTAAAATTGCCAAGGATCACGATCTCTGCGGATGGGACCTGTTGTAGCAAGGAATCTGTAGCCATTTGGACGTGGTCGATGAGTCGGTCTGTTTCAGCATTACCGCTATGGGACCTATAGAGGCACACACAATACCTATACGCGCAGCCAAAGGATGGACAGGTCCGAACCTTCAAGACTGCCGAGGCGTCGAGAACAGATGTCCTCTCTGACGTAAACGCAAACTCCAGCCCGAGGCACAAAGGATTGTTCCAATTTGTACCTGGGTGGGAGATACAAAGTATCAGCTGGAGAGGACAACTGCGTCTCGTCCAGAAAAACAGGCCGGCTTCGCCGTCTCAAGATGGTAGTGGACGTCGTTTAGGGTTCAGTGAAGTCCCTGATGTTACAGAAACTCACAGATAGCGTGGCAGGGGTCGCCTTGGTCTTGTTGCTCAGTTTGCCCCGAGCAGTTATTGTTCTGAGCGAAATTTTGCCCCAGAATACGCGGGGCAGCCTGAGCACCCGCTCAGGAGTGGAGTAGCATGGTCGTGGATGCTCAGCGAGGATTCTCCAGGGTGCTGGTACCCTCCTGGGGTAGTCTATTATTTAATTCTCCTACCATGTTGATGGGGGGGGGGGAATTGGGCCTCCGGTCACCTGCACTCACCAGACGAAACGCAAAAGCAGAGCTTCCACTTCACGCCGGTATTCTGTGAGGTGGTGGTACTAACCCGGCTCGAGCCGGCCCATACGTGCAACAGCAGAAGCTGCTGCATGGCTCTACCACCGTTATCTATAAGCTACAGCATCCATTTACCATTAGGTGGAATGTGTGCTCTTTTGTCTCCCTTATTCTAAAAAAGTACAGTTTTTCAGCGATGCGTTTAGTTAATAGTGGATTAAAACCCAATTTTGTTAGATTTTGCTTGTTGACCAACTTGCCATGTCCCCGTAATATTTTATTTTTCGGACACGCAGTTTTCTTACGATGTTTGTGGTAAAACATAACTTAAATTGTGATTAACCATTCCATTGGTGCATGCGAGGATTGGAATCTGGTTGCTGGTACTATAAAATTTACATGACGGCATGGAGCGAAAAGCTTTGTGAAAAGACGCTCTTGTAGTGAACTGAGGAATATGCCAGGACAATGCTTTTATTTTCTCCATATGTTGATAGAATTACACTCTGCAATATCAACAGCTTTGCGGTGAGATACAACTAACATGTAAAAGGTAAAGCGATCTGGTGTTCAGGGGTTTGAAACTGTTTTAAAAAAAAATTATTTTACTCGCTGTAAATACAGTTTTTTAATATAAAATTGTAGTGACAAACGAACATAATTACATTAGTTATTAAAGTATCGACACCTTCAGTCAACTTCATACAAAGAAAGCTAAAGATGCGTTATCACTCTAAGTACTAAGATGGAATTCCTCACAGCCTGTCATATTGGCTCCTATATCTTTCAGACCGTAACACCGCAATTCACCTTCAGACCGGAACACAGCAATTCAAGCACTGCTATTTGGCGACAGAAATAAGATAAGAGGGTGGTACCAACCAAAATTGTCTTCTAGGTAGAAAAGGAGTACCTACCACCTTGTTGTCGCAATTAGACTTTGACATTATGTAATAATGAAAAAAAATTAATAATAATGATTTCTTATAATTACGCGAACACTACACATTAAATAAAACTACTTTTACGGATTATATCGCGTTTAATAACTTATTTTTATTAATTCCCGACGTTTCGGGTGCTTTACAGCACTCATGGTCACGGGGGACTAAGGTGATTGACGTCCCGATGTCAGAGTTAACCCGGAGTACCTTCAGCTTTTTTAATTATTAATTTTGTTCCGATCTACACAGAATAAACTGCATTTTTTGACCATCTTAACTCCATAAATTCTAAAATTCAGTTCACAATGGAGTTAATAATTCTTTAGCTTTCCTAGATGAGTCAGTCATTCGAAATCCTAACAACACCATAGGTCACACTGTGTATAGAAAAAAGACCCATACAAACCGATATTTAAATGGTGAATCCCACCATCATCCTTCAAAGTTAGCTACCGTGGGCAAATCTTTGTTACAGAGAGCACGAGGGATCTGTGACAGCAAACACCTGGCCGCCGAGCTTCAGCACGTCAAGCAGGTTCTGCACGACAACAAGCTTCGTGTCCCGCGCCTAAGTCACAGTGACCGAGTGAAGTCGGCCACAGTCGAGCGTGTGCCTGCTGTACTACCATATGTCAGAGGTGTCACAGACAAGATTGGCTACATCTTGAAGTGAGCTTCTATTCGAACATTTTTCAAGCCGCCGAAGAAGATTAGTCAGTTCTTACCATCCGTCAAGTGCAATATACCTCTACAAGATGCAGGAATGTACAAGCTTGATTGTGAATGTGGTCTCTCATATATAGGGCAAACAAAACGATCAATAAAAACACGCGTAAAAGAACACATAGCTGACGTGAAGCACCAACATTCCGGGAAGTCTGCAGTTTGTGATCATATTCTAGACGGCCCCCGCCATTACATTAGATTTGATAAACCACAAATTCTCGCGAAAGAACATCGATTCCTGCGAAGGATGATACGTGAGGCTATTGAAATTAAAAAACATCCTAATTTCAATAGAGAGGGAGGCTGGGTACTACCACCTGCTTGGGATCCTGTTATTAATAAAATTAAAACTAAACCCAAGCATACTGCAAGACTTCAAGATACAGTAAGTTCATTCTGCGTAGATCGGACCAAAATTAATAATTAAAAAAGCTGAAGGTACTCCGGGTTAACTCTGACATCGGGACATCAATCACCTCAGTCCCCCGTGACCATGGCTGCTGTAAAGCACCGGAAACGTCGGGAATTAATAAAAATAAGTTATTAAACGCGATATAATCCGTAAATGTAGTTTTATTCAAAATTTAATAATGATTAATTAACTAATATTTTATATAAAAGCTAGCGACCCGTCTCGGCTTCGCCTGGTAGGATCTATTAACGTAGCGTTATTTAGACGTTCAAAGATCATATATTTTTACAATTTTTCGTTTTTATTTTAAAATTCTCTTAGTTTTTCGAATAAAATATAGCCAAGATCACTCCTGGTGTTGCTCTCTATCTATTTGTGAATTTTCATTACAATTAGTACAGACTTTCCAAAGACAGGCCGAACAGACAGACAGACGGACAAACTTTTTTTAAATCGTTACTAATGTCTTAATGGTATGCAAATAACCCCTGAGCTTAAGGCATAATAAGGCATTTATTTCAATATTGCAGACAGGCTGCAGTGGTTCCACGCGACTTCGCCCGCGTGGAATTTATTTCGATTGGATTTCATGGGTTTTAACTTCTTTGCTCGTAATCCTTATTCTTTTTCTAAAATAAAAGTAACCAAATTTATCCTTATAACATCAGATATCTGCCAATGAAAATCCCGTCAAAATCGGTCCAGCCATTTCGGAGATTAGCCGGAACAAACAGACAGACAATAGGTATATTAAATTTAAAAAAAATGTTTCTTTTTATTATAAGTACCGTATATACTTCCATATGCATTTAATAAAAAGCTGTTATTTTGACATAACAAACAGACACTTAAATTATATTTATTTGTATAGATGTAGATCAACTCGCATAACTGTTATATTACTACTCTAAATTATATGGATCCTCAACGGCCGTACGACACACAACTGAGAAGCTACTCTCAGGGCTGAGTATATATTAAGATTTATAATATAATAAATCTGCAGGGATGTTGTAGGATAACCATCATATGTCAGTCCAATCCTTGCCGACCGTGATATAACAGTTCGTCAACCCACCTTCGTAGATTTATTGTGTGTATAGATGTATAGCGATGAACTTCTTTAAAGTAAAGTAAAGTAAAGTTGCAGCCTATATATGTCCCACTGCTGGGCACAGGCCTCCTCTCATTTCTGAGAGGGTTTTAGAGCAAGGAAATGTCCGCCGCGCTGCCCCAATGCGTGTTGGCGAACTTCACGTCTTCGAAATATTTATTTATTTTGATTTCTCAGACATGCAGGTTTCCTCACGATGTTTTCCTTCACCGTCGTGCACGTGGTAAATCAGCACTTAAAATTGCAATTAACAATTTCATTGTTGCCGGCGGGGATCAAACCCGGGTTGCTCGCGTACTATGAAACTTACAGCGAGCGCTAACCATCTGAGCTACCACGGCTCTACATATAAGGTCATGAAAATTCATGCTCCTTATATGTAGCTAGATTCATTGCAATAGCTGATGATTATTTCCCATATGACGCTGCACTACGACTCTCGGAGAAGTCTGCAGTCTGTGATCATAGTTTAAGATCGTCCACGCCATTAGATTAGATTAAATAGACCACAAGTCTTCGCAAAAGACCGATTTTTGTCAAGGATGGTTCGAGAGGCTATTAAAATAAGAAATAAAGAATTATTTACAAGCCCAAGCATATCACTGCAAGAGTTCATTAAATTTGCTCTGTTTAGGTTGGACCAAAAAAAATGTGTAAAAGCTGAATGTAGCCTGGGTTTACTATGTCATCAGGACGACAAACATCTTAGTAACTCCAGTGATCATGAGTGTACCCAAAATATAAGGAATTAAAAAAGTAGGTGATAAAATTCGTAAAAATTGTTTATTATGGTAGCATATAAAGTCAACCTTGTTAGGCACAAGGCCTCGTCATTAATAAGATGGTTGTGAGTTAAACTTTACGCACATATATAAAATTTATTCAAACAGAAATTTCGATAAGAATAAAGCTCTCCGCAATGGCAGCCGCGTTACTGTTGGGGCACTTTGTTATTCCACCTCATTTACCTGCAAAAGAACCGAAAAGCGGCGTGTTTGTTTTTCTTATAATTTATAGCGGTTGGGAGATATTTATCAACGATAAAATTCTAATTTATTAAAATATAAGTAAATGCATGCTTTGCTTATCCAATCCACTACCACATATCATCCCGTAGGTGTCATAAGTGGCACTAGATGGAAACCAGGAGTAGGGCAGCATCGTCTTCTTAATAACAACTAAAAATAAAAAATAAACTTCGGTTGCCAACCCGCCTGCCAAGCGTGCCACCTATGGCAATTATCCCCCTAATAATGCAATCTATGGGGAGGCCTAAGATCAGCAGTGGACTTTTAATAAGCTGTGACGATAACAAACTTTGCTATTATTTTTGTCCTTTTTAGAGAGACAAACGAGCATGCTGCTCACCTGATGGTATGTGACTACCGCCAAACATGAACAACTGCAACACCAGGGGAATCGCAGGTTTTTTTTTATAGAATAAGGATGACAAACGAGCACATAGTCTATCTGATGGTAAGTGGATGCTGTGGCCAAGACATCTAAATTTATCCTCAATTAAGAATCAAAATGCAGATGCGTTGTCACCCCTGAGAACTAAGATGGAATGCGTGATGGATATGGAGATGAATGTGCGTGGCCCATTTAAAAATAAGTATGCTCTTGTCTTGAAACTACCTAAGTTATATCGATACGGGAAAACCTCCGGTAGCCAATTTCACAAAGAATGTGTGCAGGAAAGAACACTTTTGGTAAATCTTACAGTGATGGAGCGCCAATTGCATTCAATTCAAGACTACAGCATTTTTTCAGTGGGACCAAGAGACAGCGACGTACAGGCGTCTGCACGTTACAGAAGATTGCCCATTTAAGATTACCAATTCCAACAGTCAAATGTATAAATATTTTAATAACCGTTTCACTGGAAATGTCTCTGTTCATTATGTCAAAATTTTGCTAAAATTATGAGGTCCCGGGTTCGGATTCCAGGTCGAGACACAATTAGATATTGAGTTTTTCTGTCACAAAATTCTCAATAGGAACCCGGAGTCACACTCTCTCCGCTCGTATCAGAATGCCGTCCCATCGGGATATGAGAGTGATGGAATAGAGAGTGTGTGGCAATTTAAATGGTGAGGAATTTAAATAGATGCTGTCTCCCATAGACATCTACATTTATCCTCAATTAAGAATTAAAATACAGATGCGTTGTCACCTCTAAGGTCTGAGATGGAACGCCTTGTTTCCAGTAAAAAGGGTCTCCGGTTCTCTACCCTCACCAATCGAAACACAGCAGCGTTAAGCTGTTTACGCTGGTATTCTGTGAGAGCGTGGACCCCGGTCGAGCCGACCCATTCGTGCTACAACCATAATATAGCTACAGCGTGACTTTTCCACGTCTAATCATCTTGATATATTTTGAAAAGAGAAAAAAACACATTAATTTAGAAATATAAATATAATATTACCATATAAATATATTTATTAAGTATATTATTTTATGAATGTATAATTAATATTAATATAACTTTAATTATATTTGTTTATTTATATATATTTAATATCCAATTTCTATTAGTGATTATATTATTTATTATGTACGCACAATGCTGCCTACTTGCTCTTCATATAAAGTTATTTCTCTTTCCCCAAGGGTTTGTTCGAAGAGAACTCTTATTTTGGTTAAGCTCGTCTTTGTACATTGTATTTACATGTTGTAAATTGTTGTGTGTACAATAAGGAATAAAAAATAATCTATAAGAATATTCTTTATTCTTTATAATATGAAAAAAAAATCCTAGGGGTGGCACCTTTTATTTAATCTATCTAGATAAACGTTTTGAAGTTATAGGATAATAATATTGATTTTATTTTACTTGTAGTGAAAACAATTTAAGGTTAATTAAAGTCTTGTGTTAGGTTCAATCCATATTTTATCGTTGTTTGTTTTTAATGTAATATGTTAGTACTGTTCTGCATCTCCCGCCCTCCCTCAATTGCGTGCTATATTACATCAACACTAACTCCAACAGCACTATTCCAAACACCATTACACCAAGAAAGACACACAAAATCGTGAAAGGATTGCTGAATATGTCCAACAGAGGTTTCACTTTTTTAAACTCCGAAATTCTGTCTTGAAAAGATTGAATCAAAATATCTAGCTTTTCTACATAACTGAAATTAATCGCAGTTTTGTTGAATTTTTCAGCCATTTTCTAATAATTCGGAAAATGATTGTAATTTCCAGAATTCAATTGCGATCTGAAAAGTGTCAGCTTGCATTGAAAGGATGATACATGAGCGTAGAGCTGGGATGTCAGTTGATTTTTGCCTTGAAGCCGTGTGTTCAAGACATTCAAATGATTTGTAATATCAACTAAAAATGTCTCCCCACAGTCGATAATACGACACGTGTTTTGACTCTAAACGAGGCAGAATTAGTTTTTGGGTGCTTACCGCTTAGTCGCTTTTCTAACTAGGTAATACACATAATTTTATTTTATTACTCGGATCTTAGCTAGTTAATTTTTAACATATTTAATTAAAGCTTTCTATCAAAACTAAAAACTAAAAGCAATTATCATGTACTTTGCAGTAATTAAAATAATATTTGGATTACTCATTAACCTAAACGTATTAATTTTTTCTTAATTGAAATTGAACAAAACTTCTGAGAGAGTTATCACTTACTTTAAACGTAGTTTAAGTATTAATTTATTTATGTGATATTCTAACTGTATATTTTGATTTCGTATTCGTAAACAAGAATAGTTTTAGCAGACTTCAAAAAAAGGGGGAGGTTATCAATTTGACTGCATGTGGTTTTTGTATGTTACGCGATAGCTTCCTTAATTGTGAACCGATTGATTGTTTTTTATTATATAGGATATAATTCAGGGGTGATCGTATATAATTTGGAGAAAAAATTTCAACCCTAGGGGTGCAAAACAGGGGATGAAGCTTTTAATGTAACTATTTAGACGACGTTGAAATTGTGATATTAATTAGTCCACTCAAAATGATAAAAAAATTACTTGAAAAAAGTAAAAGCCGCCTTCAAAGAAGTAAAAAGAATGAAATAATTTCACATTCTGAAGTCGGAGCTCTAATTCTTCTATGCACTATATCTTAGGATCAACTACATTCAGCAAGTGAAATTATTTTACATCGCTATACAGTTAATCTTTATAGTTCTTGAAGTCAGCTTTTACTTTTATTAAGAGTTTTTTTTATATAGACGGAGAGTTGTCACTAACTTTAAACAATCTGCACCCTATAGACGTTTCTTTAAAATTAACGCTTGATACAACAAAATTGAGCCAACAAAGCCCATCAAGCGTGATAGCGTCATCAATCTAAGGGGACTGCGGCATCCGTCACACAGACCTTACTGACAGACTATCTATCCAAGTCTGGTATTAGTCAGATGAGGGAGCAAAAATTTAAATAACAAAAAGAGCCATTACAATAAGGAAGAATTTGAGAAAACTCTCAGCATGGTAAAATAACACGCTATTTGATAAGTCTAAGCGTCAGTAAATAAATTGATGAAGTACTAGGAATAAAATAAAAATAAATGAACCCTCTATTTGTGAGTGTTACTAAAAAACAAGTGCTTCGTATGAAAACATACGAGTATTCACATAAAGTAACACATTTACTAGTTACCGAGTGAGGAAATCTTGCGAAGACAACTAGTAACAAAGCAAATACCAAAAAATATATATTTAATTAAATTACACGAGACAGGAGAACTAATTATTTTCTTCGCAATGTACGCGAAGACTTACTACGTAGATTTGTACGCGATACCTAATACTGTAATATTGCTGATATAGAAAATATAATTTTATTCAGCATAGATTATTAAAATGGAATTAATTGAATATTATATATTTTTTGTAAATGTTAATTTCTTATGATATGTTACAGTAATGGATGGACAAGACTTCGGAAGGAGCTTAGGTTAAAAGTGAACTTATAATTGACTGCAATCATAATGAATAAAAAATGATAATGATCATGATGATATTAAGATTCATAGCCATTCTACGATTTTTTTATATTTTTACATAATATACGTAATAATTAGCGACTACTGGAATCTTGCTTGCTCGAGAATGCTTGAACATAATGAGCTTATATAGAGAATATATTAGATACTCAAATAAATAAAATCCAAGGAGATTTTATTTATTTAGTATCTAATATATTTTGTCACGTTAAATTGGAACAGTTGGGAGAAAACTAATCTATTTGTGAGTTTTTTTTTTGCCGCTTTTTCTCACAAGGTCTCCCCGCAGTAGGGACTTGTTGTGCTCTATAAAGGTCAATTTTAAAGAAAAATATTTTGACTTAACTTGATTCAAAATTCTCTGTTGCACGTCCTTTTAAGATGAATTGGAACGCACAGTATCGTAATCTCTGCTCGTCTCAAATATTAAAATATTACTTGGACGTACAGAGCTTTTCTTTTACTAGTAAATCCCAGGATATAAAAATTTCTTCCACATAATATCGACTAGCGTATCAACAGTGATATTTTAAAACTATTATGGGTTCCCACTATTTATCATAAAAATTATTCGGAAAATCTTTTTTTACAGTTATATTAACATAATGGTTGCATTTTAAGGATCTTTTAAAATTGAAATGAATTATTCACTTGCGACCATTTGTAGTTGGAAATAAGTGTGATTAAATTAAAGGAACCACACTTTCTTATCATTTAAAGTAAGATGTTTTGCCCATCTCGTGTTTTATTTCCCACCTGTTACCTCTTACGTCATCCACGGGATGACACGGTGTAGTGGATTCCCTGTAGTGAGGTTAGTCTTAAATAAAAATAAACTCACTGTTCATTGCTACAATGTTTAGTCTTCTTATTCACTGCCCCGTTGGTCAGTTGTGAAATAATGCTCATGAGGTCCTAGCTTCGAATCACGGGTCGGACCAAACTCAGTTATTGGGCTTTTCTGTAAAGTAATTCTCAGTAGCAGCTCGGAGTCAGGCAGTTGGCGGTGTTTCACCCCCGTGCTTCGGAAAGCACGTAAGGCCGTAGGTCCTGGTGGTCTCTCTCCTGTCGTGTCGGATTACCGTCCCATCGGACTATGAGAGTGAGATAGTAGAGAGTGCACATATGCTTACGCGTAGACTTGGGTACTATGATCCTGTCCGGCTCAGATGGCTAGCCTCCGATGAGACTGGCCGCCGTGACCGTAATTCTGTCTGGAGAACATTGTGATTATTTTTATGGCAGGTCCGCAGTTCACAATATGCACGAATTACAGTCTATTGTTTATAATAACAAATGTTCAAATGATACATAAATAAAAACGAAATAACGAGGACACAGATTTCTGTCAGAATAAAAACACTTGTTCAAAGTCCACAATAACAGTCCATGTACTGCACAGATTAGTATGTATATATTTGAGAATTTACAACAACCACACCGTTTATGAGCAGAAGGCTAAAACAAATTTTTCATAAGAATTAAGACTTTAACACTAATTTAGTAGCAAAATTTATTTTACGGAAACAATGCGATTAGCGCACAGGGCAGTTGTTAGGTCGGAACTATATTTTTAATGCAGCGGACCGTTCGTACCTGCGACTGAACATAAAATTGCTAAAGTTATTCACAGGAGACTTTTAATTCGACGACACTACTACTCGACGACATCCATCAGATAGGTAAGTATATTCATATCATAGTATATAATTTAGATACACGTTTGTGATGATAGAAGATAATGATATAGTTACTATGACCGTTTTATACGAATACCTGTAATACACTGTCCGATGTATTGCTCATAATAAAACTATGTAAGTAGAAGTGGTAATTTTTTTTTTGTAAAACTGAATTGACAAACTTGAAGTCGACCTGATGGTAAATGGCTACTATAGTCCATGGACACCTTTTTTTTTTTTTTTGCGGATGGAAAATCATCTAATGACGCCTTTCGCTGTGGGTGGAGCGGAAGGTGTCGAACTTTACTGACTAAAACCATCCGTGTTCCTTCAGTGCCCTTACGTTCCGGAGCCGCGGTATCTCTTTCGAACAGCCCGCAGCCCCGGCAGTATCGTCGGCCCTTGCGGGCCCCTTCACGCTGCTGACAGCTCTTTGAGGCGCGCGTGGAACAAAACGCGCCGTCGACACGGCCTGTCGTCGTTAGACGGACGGACGGCGAGCTACCCATTGCTCGCCGTCCACAGGTCCGCGCCTACGGTGGTCAGGGCCGACGCCCCCGACGCCCGGGGCGTCTCCGCGGCGGCCGGGAAGGAAAGCTGTTGCTCTTTCCTTCTCCCGCTCCGCCACCTCCTTCGCTAGCATCACTGCTTCGCAGAAGGTGGTGACGGCATCCATTCCGTCTCGCTCCGGACCATGGCTGACCAGGGCCGGACGCGAGGTCGCCGCCGCCTATCGCCGCTACGAGTACGGCGGTGCTCCGCCCAAGCAGGGCACACCTCCACGGTGTGCTCCACCGTGTCCTCCGGTCGATCCTCGCAGTGAGAGCACCGCGTTTCCTCCCGCCCGATTCGGTGCAGGAACCTCCCGAACACCGTGTCCGGTGAGGACCTGCGTCAGGCGGAAGGTGAGACACCGTGGCGTCTCTCAAGCCACTCCTCAAAGAGGGTCTTATCGCCGCTATAGTGGCGTGCCCAGCACGGGGTTGCGACAGTCGCTCTCTCCATGTCGCCATGAGATCATGCCGGAAGTCTGTCCGCTGCGCGTGACTTGCCGCGGCAGCGGGTTTCCGGCGCAGTGCCTCCGCGCGCCATTCGTGCAGGCGCGCGAGGACTATCGCCTCCAGATCCCATGGCGGCAATCCAGCAAGGAGGCTCGCCGCCTCGCGGGAGATCGTGCGGTAGCCGCGAACCATCTTTACGGCAACCACCCTTTGGGGCGCGTTTGGGTGGTGGACGGCAAGCCGCGCCAAACCACGCGCCCACCGGGGCCCGTAAAGGGCCATGGACCTCACGATCCCCGCGTAGAGCCTCCGGCGAGAAGCGTTTAGCCCCAGGTTCGGCAGGAGCCGCCTGAAGGCAGCGGTCCGTTCGGTTTGGGAGCCAAACGTCGGAAGTGCTCAACGAAGTTCCATCGGCCGTCGAGGACGAGTCTAGGTGCTTCAACGTCGACTCGACGCCGACGGATACCCTCCTACCATCACTGGGGATCCCAGTGGTGGCCTGTTCCGAGGACCATGGAAGTGCATGGCCTCGGACTTGTGCAGAGCCACCTCGAGACCCAGTTGCCGGATCCTCTCAACGACTATCGCAGCCCGCGTGTCATAGTTTCGCCGCCGCCTCGTACGACCTGTGCCAGTACCAGCGTATCGTCAGCGTAGCAAACTACGCTGACGCCGGTAGGGAGGTCGGCGCGCAGCGCAGTCGTAACCGATGTTCCACAGGGGCGGCCCCAGAACCGAACCCTGTGGGACACCGCACGACATCTCTCGCCGGTTCCACTCACCGTTTCGACCGGGGTAGATGACGGCCCTGTCCGTCAGATAGTCCCCGACTATACGACGGAGATAGGTCGGCACCCGGTGATACCAGTGCCTCCTAATGCAGCTCCAGGGCATGGAGTTGAAGGCGTTGGCGATGTCGAGAGACACCGCCAATACAACCTAGCCACTGCATCCCCCGTCGTGAGGGCTCTCACGCGCATGATGGCGTCCACCGTAGAGCGCCTCTTGCGGAAACCAAACTGGTGTTCCGCAAGATCCGGCCCCGTCCCCGCAAGGTGCTCGGCGAGGCGGTTTGCAATTACTCTTTCAAAGAGCTTGCCCACCTCGTCGAGCAGCACCACGGGCCGGTATGCGGACGGAGAGTCCGCAGGGCGCCCGGCTTCCGAATGAGGACCAGCTTCCCGTCTTCCAACAAGCGGGAATTGGCCTCTCTCCATGCGTTAGGGCCTCCAGTCGGGGCCGAGAGCCTCCGAGGCCAGGACCCAGGCTTTGCCAGGCAAGCCATCGGGTCCTGGGGCGTATTCCTGGCCTTGAGCCACACGTACCGCCACTCTCAGGTTCACCCGGTCCCTTCCGGGATGTCGTCGTCGTCGTCCTGGTGGTCCTTCCGGCACCGCAGTGGCGGAGCCATAAACGGGGCGGATGTTCCCCTTGCGCAGGAACAGAGCGCTCACCACATCCTCCACGAGCTGAGGCCGGAGACTCTGCGTCAGCAGGGGCCAGGTGCGGGTTTATCCCACCACCATGTAAGGGCGCCCCACGGATCTCTATCGAGAGTCTCCAGCATCTCCTCACGGGCCCGATCCCGGGCCCGCAGGACAACCTCCGGAGGTGGTCTCGCCGCTCTGTATCCCTCGGCAGCCCGCCTCAATGGCTGCCGCATTCGGTGGACGATGCGGAGCCTGCGATGCCTGGCGTACAGGTGCCGCGCGGCGACACACGCCTCGCGCAGAGACGTCAGCTCACGCGACCACCAATACACCTGACGCCGGGCACTTCCTGGCCGGACGCGGGCATTGCCACGTCACATATCTCGGACATGGCCTCCTGGAACCACCCTGCCTCATCATTGACGTCGGCAGGCCTGTCCGGTGATGACACCAGGCCTGCACGATCGAGGCTTCCAGGAGGCTCCCGGTCCAGCTGCTTCAGCGCCAACGCGGACCACTCGGGGCCTGTAGGACTGGCGCGCTCGAGGGCTGGGTGGAGACGTCAAACCGGATGTACCGGTGGTCGGAGTAGGTCTCCACCCCTCCATGACACGCCAGTCAATGGCACGCGGCGACAGAGCGGGGCTGCGAACGAAATGTCCACCACCGACTCGCCCCGCATCCGCACACGTGGGGACAGAACCCCGATTTAGGACGACCAGGCCTGTCTCCAGAGCCCAGTCTTCCACCATCTACCCCGCACATCTGTACGACGAGAACCCCAAGCCAAGTTCTTGGCATTGAAGTCCCCGAGGACAAGTACGGGGAGGGGATAGCTTCCGACGACGACTGCTCTCAGCTCTGCAAGAGAGTTGTGAACACCTACAGCCAACTTCAAACAAGTAATGCTACGAATGCGTTATCACGCTGGTATTAAATATTAAATATTTTATCTTTACATCTACACAAATAAATAAAATCTATGTGTCTGTTTGTAATGTTAAAATAAACGCTTTTTACTAAGTGCATATGAACTATAATAATATATACGGTACTTAGAACAAAAAAAAAAACAATTTTAAGGATTTTCACTGGCAGATAGCTGATGTTATAAGGAGTAACTTAGGTTACTTTTATTTTAGAAAAAGAATTAGGGTTCCGCGCGATAAAATGAAATATAATAAAACCCATGTAATCCAATCTAAATACATTTCAAGCGGGCGTCATCGCGGGGAACAGCTAGTATTGTATATACTAACGTATATCTGTCCATAATATTGCTTTTTAAATAATATTATGAGAGTAAAAAAAACTTAAAAAACACTCATTGATCTTTTTTGTAAGCTATAGTAACAAACAAAATCTTACAGTCCACATATTAAACATATGGACTGCATAGACACCTGCAGCCAACTTGAAATAAAGAAGGTGTTTACTTCTAATAATGCGTTGTCACGCCTAAGGAATAGAATCGAATACCTCTCAGTCTGTAATTATACCGGCTCTCCATGCCCTCCAGACCGGAACACAGCTGTGCAAGCACTGCCATTTATCGGAACAAATAGATAAGTGTGGTATCTACCCAGACGAACTCCTAGACAAAAAAAGAGTCGTTCAAGTCTAGTAGTTAACAAAATTAAATTGAAGTTATCGTAAAATACATACGTTTCATTGTACAACGTTCCCAAATTATCGGATCAGAAAACATACCATACACCAATGATTTCCAAAATAAACGCAGTCATGATTTGACAACCTACGAAGATCGTTTTAAGCGTATATCGCTGTATATCGAGTTGGCAGCGCTCGTAAAGCTTGATGGAACTCATCAGTTAACCGGGCAAAAACATCCATCACACAGACTTTACTAAAAGACCATCCATCTCAGTCGCTGCAACAAATCTAATTTAAATCACACCTTTTAACACGGGGCATATAAAAATGTAGTCAAATTTAAATCACACCTTTTTAACACGGGTGCATGCAAAAATGTAAAAAGGTAAAGGGAAAATTTAAACCATATAGAAAATAAACAGATAATAACTTCAATATACAAAACGATATTTTTTATAGAATAAGTGTGACAAACGAGCACACAGTCCACCTGATAGTAAGTGGATGCTGTGAACTATAGACATCTATATCTATCTTCGATTAAGAATCAAAATGCAGATGCGTATATAATATTATGTATTTGATTATTGCATTATCCTATATACTATTTATAGCTTATATGTATTAATATATACTTGTTTATCTACTATTTATGCACACTTATATAAAAGTTTAAATGAAAATGATCTCCTTCACCAAGGTTTGCTTGGAAGAGATCTCTGTTTAGCGATAAGTCCACCTACCCATATAAATTTGTAAATTAAAGTTTGTTGTGTGATATTGTAATATTATGTCGTGTGGAATAAAGAGTATAAATGCGTTGTCACCCCTACAAATATCGTCTAAAATGGAATGCCTCGTTTCTAGTAAAAAATCTCCGGTTTTCTACACTCACGACAGGATAGACAGGAGGATGTTATTTTGTGTATCGCACTTAATTTTGAAAGTAAAGTATACAAAGAAAAGTTACAGCCAATAGTATAAGTTTCATGGCTGGGCCTCTTCTCATTTCGGAGAGGGTTTTAGGGCAACAAAATGTCCGCAGCGCTACATCAAATGGTGGATTCAAAAAGTATCATTTAATTTAAATATAAATTACATTTTCGTCGAACACGTGATAAATCAGTACTTAAAATTGCAATTAATAATTTTATTGATGACGGCAGGAATAGAACTCAGGTTGCTCGTGAACTATGATATTCACAGCGAGCGCTTAATCTCTGAACTATTAAGGATCTTTTAATTTTAATTTACTCCTTTACCTTAGCTCCCGTAATAATTGGTGGGTAAAATAGGTACTCGTAACGTTGGTGATTAGAAATAATTGGTTTGTAATGAATAATATCCGCGATAAAATCCTTAAAATTAATATTATTTAGTGCAAATTATATGCGTATACATATATGTAAGAACTAATTAAAATACTTATGGTGACTAAAATGCACATACATCATAAATGCCGTGATTAAATAAAATAAAAACGTACGTATTTAAATAGCAAATCGGATCCCGGCAAAAGCCGAGATAAAGTTTAAATTAGGCAGACGAATTTCTTAGAAGAAAACAATATCCATTTTTTTTTAATTTCTACGTTTTTAAGGCTACCGGGAAAGAACCGCACTTGCACATTACAAGCGGAAATTGCAGCATAATTCTGCTGTGTTTCGTATGGAGAGTGGTAATACCCAAGGACCCTGCTTATTAATAACGAAGCATTCCTTCTTAGTCCTCTGGGATGAAAACGCATCTGCATTTTACCATCAGGTGGACTGTATGCTCGTTCGTCACCGTTACTTCTGAGGGTGGTACCTACCCACGGACTGCTGGACAGAAAAGGATTCCTGCCATCTAGTAAAGTCTCCATTTAGCAGGATATATATAACCCGTTTATACAATTTTTTTAATTTGACGACAGGTACACTTTTAAAATTTACTGAGATTTTATTGCGAAATAAAATATGCGAGTCGTGTAGTTTCTCACTTCAGACACAGGTTAGCAAATGAACAAAAACTTTAGCCTTATTATTTTTTCTTTGTTAAATACATACCAAGAAGCAAAGAAGGATTTTATTTTGCGTAAGTCAAATTACGTAGAAAGTATGTTTTGAAAGAAATATCGCAGCCCGTTCCTTACTACTCCAAAGCTATAATGGGCTTGTAAACAATACCGCGAGCTAAGCTCGCGCTATTATTCAGAAACCCAGTCTTAAGGAAAACGGTTTAAAGAGAGCTTGAACAAACTCGTTATAGAAAAGGAAATACTTGGTACTATATTATTGAAAAATAGCCTTTTGTGTGTGCAAGCAAATTTATAATTTATAAGTACGTAATTTATTACGTACTTATAAATTTGCTTGCCCAATCAAACGGAAAAAATGTGTTTACTCAAGCTCAGTGGTTAAAATATTAATTTAAAAAAAACCCGACCACGTAAAAAATTTCCTAAAAAGATAAAAAATTATGCCCTTTGTCACTTCTACAATTAAGTTGAATCTAAAGTCGTCCGATAAGTTGAAATACATCAAGCCGTTTAGGCTACAGAGCGAGGCAAAGAAATAGTCACACATAATGTACATACACGCGAAATACATTACTCTCCTTCTTGCGCAGTCGGGTATAAAATGTCTACATAGAATGTCTTGTATTTACTTACTCAGTGTTTGGGTCTTAGTTTAGGTATAATATAAGGCTAAGTAAAAGACTGCCTCGTTGGTCTCATTGTTGTAAACGCGGTTGCTGATCATGAGGTCCTGGGTTCAAATCTCAGGTCGGGCTAAAATCAGTTATTGGGTTTCTCTATTAATAAATGTTCAATAGCAGCCCGGATTCAGGAAGTTGGTGGTGTTTCACCCCTGTGCCTCGGAAAGCACATAAAGCCGTTGGATCACGCCCGATCTCTTCGGCCGTGTCGGATAATCGGTAAAGATTGAGGGAATAGAGAGTGTACCTGTGCTTGCGCATACACTAGGGCACAATAATCCCGTTCTGCGCAAATGGCTAGTCTCCGTTGAGATTAGCTGCCGTGACCGATATTCGGGCTGAAGCATATTATTATTATTATTTGGGGTATTTATATAATTTTCTCATCTGGTTGGGCTGTATAAATATATAAATAAAAATGATAAATATATATATAAATATCAATAAAATAAAATAAGTTAATAAAAATACATAAATAAATAAAAACCCAATCAGATGGAAATCCTCGGCAGGGGAGACTAAACGGCCGAGGGTTTGGAAGAAAGGGAAAGAAACTGGCGCTCGATGCACGCGGTATCGAGGAGCACCGCCTTCTGCATCTGAGCCCGGAGCGGTCCGTCACGGAGTCCCAATCGTCTCAGATGACCTGAGAGGCTGACCGGGATTAGCTCGTTCGCAGAGACGACCACAGGAATAATTTCGGTCGGCAGTCCATATCCCCATGTCGGTCACCTCGTGAGCCAGGTCCAGATATTTTGTCTGCTTATCTGTTTCAGCTTTCACGAGGTTTTCGTCATAAGGAATGGTAATATCGACCAAAAATATCCTTGACTGTACCCGGTTCACCAGCACAATATCAGGCTTATTCGCAAGAATAGTCCTGTCTGTGATGACGGCCCGGTCCCAGTAGAGCCTGGCGCGGTCATTTTCAAGCAGGGCTTCCGACAAGTACTTATAATAAGGCAGTTTCCGATCCACGAGACCGTATTTCAGAGCGTGCTGCTGGTGTAGAATCCTGGCTACTAGATTGTGTCTGTGCAAATATTTAGAGTTAGAAGAACAACCGGAGATGACATGCCTAAGTGGCTCACCGGGATGGCGACAAACTCGACAGATTTCGACGGCGCTATCGTTTAGGAAGTATTTCCGATAGTTGTTTGGTCTTAACAACCTGACCCTGTATCGCACAGACAAAACCCTCGGTTTGCCCTAAGAGGTCACCGAGATTCGATTCATTCCTGCGCTTGGGCTTTGTAGACTTTGGACGTGTCGGTTGAGTTCACTCCCGTCACTCCACTTTCTTCGCTCATGCGCAAGATCGACTATAGTTATAATATACACTGTATTACTTGGTGCTCTGTATTTGGTTACTGCCTTGGTTCTCTCACTGTGGTGTGCGAAGCACACTGTCCCGGGAGACAGTGGTCTCACTGTGCTGTGAAGTGTATCGAACGCTTGTTGTGGTGCAAAGTGCGTTTTATGCGTAAATATTCTTTCTGGCTTCGTGGTTACCGTAAGTAGAGTGAAACACACACGCCCAATTGGTTTTAAAAAAAAATACTATCCAAAAGTGCATAACGCCGGTCAGTGCATTCGTATTTTCGTAGTGATAACTGAGGATTTCCGCAGTGTGACAAACCACCTGCGCGCCCAACAGTTAGTTTCCACACGTACGCCCTCCCGGAGGGGCGAAACCTTCGTGTGTTCGTTCGCGGACTCCCAAGGAGTTCAAGACCGTCCACATCCTAGATGACCTCAAGGCGCAAAATCTCCCAGTCCGGAAGGTACATAGATTGCACCACCAGACCGACAAGAAATGCTTTTAGATTTGTGCCTTGTCATTCTGGACCTTTTTCCGGAAGGCAAGGAGATTTTTACGTTCGGCACATCTGCTACCTAACGGGGATTGCAGTCGAAGCCCCTTAGGTAACAGGGGCATCGTAGCGGCCAGTGCCACCGATGCCAACTATACGGCCACTCGGCCAAAAACTACTACGCCAGGCCTAGGTGCGTCAAGTGCCTAGGTGATTACGGCACTTCTGACTGCACTTGCACGCCTGAGGCGGAAGAGCCACTGAGCTGTGTCAATTACCGCGAGGAGGGACACCCAGCAAACAATCGCGGGTGTTTCAAAGCGCCGCGAACGAAACAGCGCGGAGGTAAAAGCCGTCCCGGACGCGCGGGCCAGCCAGCGTGTCCCGCTCTCGACAACCTGCCCCCAAACCCGCACCGTCTTTGGTACCCACACCCTCGCCTCAAACCGCCATCAAGACCGCCCCTGTCGCTGGGTTCTCCGTGCAAGGTGCTAGCCTCCCCGCGCCTTCCACGCCGAAACCCAATGCTTGGGTAAAGCCTCCGGCACTTGTTACCTCACGGCCAACGCCACCTCCCCAGGCGTCAAAACTAAAGCTCGTCACACAAGATTCGTCTTCCTTCGCCGCTGACTTCTCTCTAGTCTGCGGCTTTATCATCAACATAAAAGTTGCTGAATTATCTTCTTTGGCGCGCAAACTCCGCGGAGCCATCACCCCTCAGGACAAACTCAACGCTACGATTGAGTATATAGGGCTAATCAACGCAATCTCGTCTTTCCAGTGCACCTAATCACCTCACTTAACTATCAGAATGGCAGTACAACAGTTAGGTAGAACTAAACCACGCTCTCTGAGTGTCGCGTTTTTTAACGCGGACGGGGTCAGAAACCAAAAAGACGAAATTTATGTAGACGTTATGCTAGTGCAAGAGACCTTTTTGAAGCCGAGCCATCGCGATCCTAAGATCACAAACTACATCTTAGTTAGAAATGACAGGTTGACCTTGATCTACTACCAAAGATCCTTGCACTGTGTACAGATAGACGCTCTGCCCCTAATAAACATAGAAGTGTCAATTTTTAAGATAGCTCTGTCTGGCCATGTGCCGCTAACCATTGTTTCAGCGTACCTACTAACGCTTATACAAATATTAGAGTCCGATATCTCAGATTTACTAAATCTAAGCCCCAGTGTTATAATAGCTGAAGACCTAGACAGTAAGCACTCCTCCTGGAACTCGCTTACTATTAACACGAATGGTACAACTTTATTCGAACTCACGGAGCGACTAAACTTCGATATTATCGCGCCTGGGACTCTACTAAGACACTACGAGCTATATCGCACAATAGATAACAAATTTCGACTTCTCAACCTCCAAAACGAGGTAAAACAGCGCATAGCCGAATTCAGGCAAGACAAATAGGACAACCTGCTGGAGGAAATCGAGCCATCGCACACCACCTACTGGCAGTTGGCCCGAGCTCTGAAAGCAGAGTAAACCGCACCCATGCCGCCTCACATTAGGCCAGGAAACCCCGAACTCGCCTTTGACGACTCTGAAAAGGCCGAATGCCTTGCGGACAGTTTAGAGAGCCTAACGAACCCACAGATCCCGCTCACCTTCTAGAGGTCAAAGCGGAGATCGAGCGTAAGTCTGCAATACCACCTACGGGCAACCCCTTAGATACTGTGACTGTTGACGTAGTCACAGAAGTCATCAAAGTCTCAAAAATCAGCACCCGGCCCCGATGGCATTACCAACAGGGTGCTGAAATCGCTCTCCGCGCCGCTCGTATGTCCCCTAGTAGGCATTTTAACGCTCTTCTTTCCAAATGCTCCTTCCCGGATGCCTGGAAAGAGGCAGACGTAATAGGAATCCCGAAACCACTAGCACCGGCGCACTCTTTTTTGATGTCGCAAAAGCGTTTGACAAAGTTTGGCATGACGCCTTACTTTACAAGCTGCATAAACTCAACGTGCCTGATAGGCTCACTCACATCATCAGAGCCTTCCTAGCCAACCGCCACTTTCACTATCGAATAGAGGGCACTCGATCCTCGAAACGCTTCCTTAAGGCTGGAGTCCCTCAGGGCTCAGTCCTCTCCACACTCCTCTTACACTATTCACTAGTGACATCCCGAAGGACCCAGTATTTAATACTGCTCTCTTTGCCGATGACACGGCACTTTTTGTCGCCCATCACAACAAAAGAATACACGCCAAGATTCTCCAAACAGCTGTCCAACGCTTAGGCGATTGGTTCCGCTTATGGAGAATCGAAGTGAATCATGAGAAAAGTGTAGCAATATTTTTTCAAAGGCACCCCTCTCTCAACTGTCAATTAAATCCCAAAAAATCGTTAAACACGATCACCCTTTACGGCCGCCAGATCCCCTGACAAACAACGCCCAAATACCTGGGGGTCACATTCGATCACGGCATCATCTTCGCGAAACACAACCGTGCCAAATTCATTGCTAGTCGCCTCCACCCGCTAGTTAACAGCAAGAGCAAACTGTCCTTAAGACACAAGCTCCATCTATACAAAACATGCATAAGACCTGTCACGCCATACGCTAGCGTAGCTTTTGCTCACGCGTCTGAATCCAGTTTGCGCAGCCTCCAAGTTGTCCAAAATAGCTTCATTCGAAAAGCTACCGGAGCCCTTTGGTACCAGAGAAACTCCGATCTTCACAGAGATTGCCTAATTCCGTCGATCTCAGAATATTTCAAGGAAATGTCTCAGTCCTACTTCGAGAAAGCCGAAACACATCCCAACCCGTTAGTGGTAAATGCAGTCACCTAGGTTCCGACTCCAAATGTAACGGCCTTCCTCCGGGGGCCTCGAAACGTTTTAATGGAAAACCCGGTTCCACTGGACTCCGACGAACCAAATGTCGCCGGGCCGTCACACACCAACACTACACACTCGCTTAGTGTCAGAAGCACAGTTAGGACAATGGATGGGACGCAGTGAGTCCGCATACTAGTGCACCACACCCGTGCACACCGCGTACACACCAAACACCCGCGTCCCTTGGCGGTTCTCACCGCCCAGAACATCGAACGATACGAATTAGCCGTCAGAGCCGCGGCCCGCCACCCTTGTTCGGACGGCGGTTAGATAACTCATCCGTATCATGTTATGTGATCACAAAACATAATATTATCCACCCCAAGATTATCGATAATGTCCCCTATTTTATAGCCCTGAGTCCTATATAGCTTAACCTAACAACATAGTACTATATAGTAAAAGCCAAAAGGCTAACAGCACTAACATCACAGAAACTAGACTAGAGAGGTCACCGAAACGTAGCCAGTGGAGGGAGGCGACTGTATCTACGAAAGGTTCATGTAAAGCCTTGTAGAACCTCCCGTGGAGCTTTTTCTCCTTCTATACGGTCTCCTGGTCGGAAATGCACTATAATGCTGGGTCTTGCTATTGCTCGTTGGCTAAGGATAGAGGAGTAAGCCCTTTATCACACGAAATTACGTCCCTGTAATATGGGTTATCTGATCTCGCCAGGAAGTAATTATGGAGGCTGCTTATACTTCACGATTATGCATGGTGAGAGCGCTTTAAAAGCCGCGCCTACCATGTTTCTACGGCAAGTACAGTCTCACTCACTAAGTCTAACGATCTCGGGCGATGCATCCTGTGGGACGTCATAACAGTGCGGACTTTCCTATCCAGAGCGTTCAGTTCGGTCTGAATCCACCTGAGTATGCCGAAGGTATACATGAGGACAGACATGACTAAACCGTTATACGCGTTTGCCCTATTAACGCCCGACAAAAACATATACAATAAAACAAAATGTATAAAGGGGGACTAAAAACCTTAATTTGTTCTCTACCAGTCGACCTTTTATTAAGCAGAGAAAACTTTCTATATGGAGTAAAACAGATCGTAATGAAAAACTTATAACGATCCGTTTTACTATAAACGAAGTGCATCTAAAAACAATTTCTATTTTTTGACAAATAATTAAAATTTTGACAATTTTTCAACTGTCAAAAAGAATCAGAAAAAAGTCAGAAAAAAGATCAGTAAATATATAAGACCGTTATTATAATAATTATTTTTTTGATTTCAGTCATAATACTCATTTATAAAGGAAAATATTTCTGCTGCCTCGTTGTCAACTGTCAAAGCATAACGACTACATACAATTTTTATCAATATGGAACAAATCCAGCAAAGTAATGTGATATTATTTCATTTATAGAGTAAAATGCTTTTATTTATGCCGTGAATGATTGTGTTTCAGGGAAAGATGCGGGGTACAGCACATTTCAAGTCAATATGAAGCTATGTAATATAAAGACTTTTGGGCGCTGTAGAGATCTGTTTAGATTTTTTAATGAATATCTTCGCTCCGCTACATTCACAGCCGTATTTCCTAGAGTGTCAAAATTTTACCGACGGTAGGCTGTTTAAAGGTAAAAAGGAATTATATATACATATTAAACGATGCCATAGTAAAATTATTTCGGCTTCACAGCCTAACGTAGAAATTGATAACTCTATTAGTAATTCCTCTAATGACACAAGTTATTCCGTTTTTTCGGAGCAAATTTGCAATTATCATCGTAATGTACCAGTGGTTAAAAGAATTCCTAGAGGTGCGAGGATGCAACACTTGCAAAGCACATGCACTATTCAAAATTGTTTCACTAATAGTGAAAATAGTTGGCAAAAATTATTTACTTTCGCGTATTCCCATTTTCATTTTGATAAAACAATAAATAAATCAATTACGTCTCAACTAAAAGAGACATCTTTTCAAAATTTAGATTACCCAATTAATACTCATTTATCTCGACCACGTCCCAAATTTGATTTAAAAAAAGTAGTTGAGTCGAAAGTAATGGATGGCGACTTAAAAAATGCATCCCGTATTTTATTATCAGATGACATCCTGACTCCTCGTAATGTTGAAACTCTTGAAAGCCTTCGGCAGAAGCATCCTTCGGTCAATACTTCTCACGGTTTTCAACTGCCTCCCAAGACTTCCATGCAACCTTTACAAATTTTGGAAATAGACACTTTAGAAGCAATTATGTCATTTTCGAATGGCTCTGCATGCGGTATTGACGAAATTACACCTCAACATCTTAAAGATCTTGTAAGCGCTTTTGCCGGTGACGCCGGCGGATACTTCTAAATGACATTACAAAATTATGTAACTTTATGCTTTCTGGTAATGTTAATCCAAATTTCATTCCATTCTTATATGGGGCAAGATTATGTGCCTTCAAGAAAAGGATAACGGTATCCGTCCTATTGCCGCTGGTTCCACATTTCGACGCTTAACTTCAAAATTAGCTTGCAGGCACATAATCTCTAACCTTAGACAAAATGTCAGCCTACTCAACTAGGCTTTGGCACTAGAGGTGGCTGTGAGGCGGCAGTACATTCAGTGCGTACATTTTAACAAACTCTGATGCAGATGTTCTTGTGAAGGTTGACCTAAGAATGCTTTTAACTCTATCGATAGGGTAACCCTGCTGAAAGAAGTGGCTAACAATACCCCCAAAATTTATCGTTACGTTTGGCAATGTTACAGTCAAAACACTAACTTGTTTTACGAAAACCATGTTATCGATTCTGCTGTCGGTGTTCAGCAGGCTGATCCACTAGGTCCAGCACTTTTCAGTTTGGGAATTCAACCTATTATTTCAAATTTGAAATCCAAGCTGAATGTCTGGTACCTGGACGACGGTACACTGGGAGGTAGAGCAGATGACGTCATCAGTGATCTTAATCATATTTTTCGAAATTTTAAAAATATTGGTCTAGAATCAAATAGCAATAAATGTGAAATATTTTTTCCCAATAATTTATCTACTTCTCACACAGACACTTTAATTCAAAATTTCAATCACATTTCTCCAGAAATAAAAACTGTCAGTACGGAATCACTATACCTGCTAGGTGCCCCGTTGTTTTTCGATAGTATTAAACCTGTTTTAAATACAAAATTTGATAAGTTTTTAAACCACGTTGATAAATTGTATAAATTAAACCCCTACATTGCTCTTACTATTTTAAAATATTGTCTCCTTGTACCTAGATTTACATACTCTGCTCGAGTACAAACTGATGAACATGTTGATATGGTCTACAAAATTCCACTGAACCAGTTTCTTCAAAATGATCAATAATTTGCCAATTGCACGCTCAGTAGGACGTCCATGTCACCAAAACTCTCACGTAATTTATGAAATGTTGTCTCTTTTAACGACCAGTTACATAACCAATTAGGACAATCAAAATGCGCTGTTGTGATGTTAGTGACTCCATGATTATAAATGGCATATTTTTTACTATATGTCAAATAATTTTTTAGAACAGATAACGGGAAGTGCTAAAAATCATCGATTGAAAAAGGACCAACAGATGGCCCACCCTGTATAAACGAAGTGCATCTAAAAACAATTTTTATTTTTGACAGTTGTTCAAAGCTGTCAAATGTCTGTTAGCTTGTTGTTGTAACTTAAGCTTAAGCTTAAGACAGCTGAAAAAATTCTAAATTTAAATTTAAATACAACAGCCTGGACTCAAGCTACTTTACCTATAAAATTAGGTGGTATTGGTGTGAGAAATTTTCTAGCGTTGCATTGCCTACTTTCCGCTTCCGTGCATAGTGTCAGTGATTTATGTAACATAATTTTAAATAAGAAAGTAGACTTGTGTTTTGCATGAGGCAGGTAGATATGGCAAACGCTCTGTCCCGACGAAAATGTTCCACTGAAGTTAACCAACAAAACAGTGGGATATTCCGTTGGTACAGAGCGCAGAAAGATTTGTTTCATAATTTCCATAGTTACCAAGATCAGGCACGCCTTCTAGCTGTTTCGACTTCATGAATTTAGTCATGATTACATGCTTTACCATCAAGCAATCTGGGCACATTACTTGATGGGGAAAGCTTGCGCATCGCCGTGGGAATCCGACTATGAGCGGCGATTTATCAACCCATTAGTGCCCCTGTAGTGGCAGCGTCGACATGTTTGGGCTCCACGGACTTTCTTGTAAGAAAAGTGCTGGTAGGTTTTCACGGCACGGTTCTGTGAACGATGTCATCCGAAGGGCTCTCTTGTCTTTAAATGTTCCCCGGTTTTAGAGCCTTGTGAATATTTAGAGACGATGGCAAGAGACCCGACGGTATGACATTGGTCCTTCGGAGAGAGGTGAAGCCCCAGTGTGGGATGCTACTGTAGACACCCTTTGGCGGCCTCTCATCTCAGGGTACTCGTTGGAGCCGGCGGCATCAGAGACAGCTGAACTGAGTTAGTGGCGCAAAATGAGTCCTGAGAGATGACTACATATTTGCAATTTGTTGTGTGAGACTATCGGTCCGTGGGGTCCAGGTGCGGAAGTTCCTAAAGGAACCCATCCGCAGCTGGTCGTTGCTGTGGTGACAAGAGGCTGGTTCTTTCTCGCTCAAAGGCTACATTGCCATTCAGCGGGAAACGCAGCCAGCGTTCTGGCACGATACCGCGGGGAGTAGAACTGTATGATAATTAAGTTACTAGTTTTAATTTTTTTTATTATAGTTTTAATAAAATATTTTACATTATTTTATATAAAATAAATAAATTTTTATTAAAAACTATGCGCCAGACAACTCAAGAAGGCTACAAATTAAACAAATCTTAGTAGTTCGTATGTTTGTATATTTCTGTAGAACTCTACAGTAGAACGGCTCGTAATGTAAAACGAAACGTTTTATAATTAAAGAAACCAGCACAGAGTCTACTCAACGGTAATAGATTTTGTAGGTTTAAAAAAAGACATTTGATAAATGAAATTTTACTTTCTAACTTCGAGGAAATAAATATATTTATATAATTTCATTTCATTTCCTTAACTTGTGCCAAAATAAAATAAAAACAAATTTAAATTTTCCTAAGTTTAAAATAGGAGTAGTTTGCTACAAAATCAATTTTACATACACTATTTCATTTAAACAATGGACGGTGCAATTACATTTATTCTGTTGATCTTTACTTCTTTCTTTTATAAATCTTATCGTACCTCCACAATAGTTTTCTCTGCTTAGTACATATTGTCTGTTCACTTATATACGGTCGCCTTTGCGTCGCGCCGCTTCGGCAGGTGCCCCATCTTGTCAAAGGCGCTGCCGCGACATCAGAGGTCACCGCGTGCGGCGTACACCCACAGGAGAATTTGGCATCTTAAAACAAAGCGCCTTAGTGAAAGATTTTTGATACCTAACTTGTGTTTGTTATTTATATTCGTATTTTATTACAATAATCATAAGAATAAAATAGTACTCTATTTTACTTTTAGAATAGAAAAACATTTATTTAACAAACAAGTAAAAAATAATAAAATAAAAGCAAAATAATAAGTGCGCCTCCGGGTGTACCGAAACTATCTTAGCAAACAGACTATAAGGTCGACTAGTAGAGAACGCTTTTAGTCCGCCCTTATACATTTTTACAGGGTTTAAATAAATTTAATAAACTAGTTACCATCCCCGACTTTTCACGGGTGATTTCTGGATCTCGATCATAGCGCTACCTACTGGGTTCAAATGTCAATCTAAACCATCCAGGGACTCGCTCAAACACACAAAAAAAAGTTAATCAAAATTGGTCCAGCTGTTAAGTGACAAACACACATACACAAGAATTACATTTTATGTAAAGTAACGTATTACCGATATTGTATAATAATGTCCTCCAGACCGAAATTCACTTTGGCTTGCCTCAACGGAGACTAGTCATCTGCGCAGGCGGGATTATAGTGTACAGTGTGTGCACAGAACAGGTGCACTCACTATTCCACTCAGTCCGATGGGACGACAATAATAAAAATAATAATTTTAAAGTAAATTAACTTCATATTTCAATTCCAATAAAAGCACGAAATTGTGATTTAATTTATATGAGGAATATATAATTAAATTTTGATTAAAGTTTAACTGTACAGTTAAAGCAATTATGTACTCGCTATTTTTTATTACGTAATTTAAAAATAATATTTTTGTAATTTTAATTAATTGTATTATAACCTATTATCATAATTAATAAATTAATTGTTTATCATAGGTTCGGCACTTACAGGATACAAAGAATATAAAAAGGTGGTTGTAAGACATAACCACCTTTTTCTTTATAATAATATTTTAAATTAACATTATCTTGAAGACTACTGTAATACTTAAAGATACTTGTAAGCTCGTTCTGCGTAGATCGGACCAATAATTAATAAAGATAAGTTGAAGGTAGCCTTCCTTGACTATGACATCAGGACGTTCCCCGAGACAAAAAAGAGAGATTAAAAAATAAAATTTTGCGCGATAAAACCCCTAAAATTAGTTTTATTCCACGTGTAGTATTCAAGTTAATAAGAAATCATTAGGTTATATGTATGTAATTTTTAAGTAGAGTTTTATTATAAATTATATAATATCGTCAGTAGAAAACAAGCTATCTGTATGTGGCTATCACAGATAAATTAAGTGGGTTGTTGTGCGCTTCATTGTTAATATACTGACATTAGTTTAAGGCACAATTTGCGTCTCAGCTTACTGTATCTCTAAAGTGTTTATTCCTAATATATTCAAAGCTCTGCTTATTAATTAAATCTCAGATCATAACAAAGCACTGCGCTTGGTGAATATTTTATGTGTCATAGATATTACGACATTATTTCAATAATCCTTAAACCTTAAATAGATTTTTAGCAAAGAATTAATTAAATTTTAACAGTAGATAATAAGTGACTATAAATAGAGTAATCTGATGTTCATCCACTTTTTATTAGTCAATGCTTGGCTACCATACCACCTGATCTAAGTGGTTATTATATCCGACGATGGTAAAACTTAGCATAAAAAACCTATTCGCCCTTACCTTGAAGACCAAGATTATAATTAGTAGTAGTAAGTGTATCCGCAGTATAATTAGTTGAAAAGACAGATGCTGGCAAATTATTCCATTCCACTGCTGTACACATAACAAACGACGAAGAAAACCATAAAGTGCGAATGTGTTTTTGGTAAAAGTGGTGATGGCGGCAAAAATAACCTATCGAAATAGAAATATAAACTTTTTTATTTAATATAGATTATAAATATACTCATTGGACGTCATTCTTACCTTTAATTTACCACTGGTCCAGAAATTACCTCTGTCCTGGGAAGACCCAGCAAGAAACACAGCGGGACTTTTTTTTGAAAAAAAACGAACTGTTTACAATCATATTATATTAATACACAATTAACTACAGAAAACAAATGAAAATATCTCCATTTTGTTTAGACAGTGAAAAAGAGACGAAGAAAAAGTTCAGAAAGACCCCATGGCTTTCGATGAATGACGTCACACCATGAAAGCATGAGGAGAGGCTCGTCTAGATTTTGATGAAATTTTGTGTGTGTGTTTGAATGGGTCCCTGGATGATTTAGATTTATAATTGAACCCGGTAGGTGGCGCTTTTATCGAGATCCAGAAATCACCTATGCGAAACCTCGAGGGATAGCTAGTATTTACTAAAAAGAATCATTACATTCGGTTCTTAATTGACGAAGACATCGCGTAACACACATACACATACCCTACAGTCGAATTAATAATCTCCTCCATTTTTAAGTTGGCAAAAAACCAGCGAAGTATTCTCACCCCAGATAAAAGCAATGCTGCAGCTGGAAATAAGCAATGCTGCAGCATATAATGGCTGCAGCACGAATGAGTCTCGACCGGGTAAGAACCACGCTCGCAGATAATACAAAAGTGAAATAGCGGCATGATACTGTTTCCTATGGTGACGATAACTTGAGAGAGAGCTACTTTGTGTTATACTTGGTAGAGCCACTCTGAATTTATATCATTGTTGCTTAGTGCTGCTGTGTTTCGTAATGTGAGTGTAAAGAACCAAATAACCTTTTTACTGGAAACAAGGCATTATATCTGTCCTCAAGAGTGATAAGGCATTAGCATTTTGATTCTTAATCGAGGATGTCTATAGGCCATAGCTATCGCTTACCATCGGGTAGACTGCGTGCTCATTCGTCACCTTTAAAAAAATTGATTTATTTCAGACGTTTGTCCATTTTTAGTAAAAACAAGAGATCTAAAAAAACTATGTTAGTGACATTTCTTGGAAAAGATTAACTCTAGTTTAAATATCTGCTTGCACTGCGCGACACCCCTGCAACATGTGTGTGAGCGTACATCCAGTACCGCAGTACCGGGCAGTCAGGCTTTTCACTGATAACTCTGAGAATAGTGTTGGCACTTCCCCGCACCGTGCGCAGGAGCGATGCGATTCGCTTACGCACTACGGTGTGAAACCCATTAGTGTGCGCCAGTGCGAACATCCCTGACACGCTGCAGTAACCTGGAAGCCCCAACAACATTCTCAGACCATTATTATATTATACTCGGAGAGCGTTGATAGCCCCCCGCATGTAGTTGACCCATAGATTGCACGTATAAAGTGTTCAACAGTACGCCTTAAACAGTGTTATTTTCACAGCTGGACGCTGCTACATGCAAATCTGCGAGCCAAAATGTTGCAGCGAACTGCCATCGCCCTTCTTTCCCTTTCAATATCCTTGTCATCCTTCAAGTCCTCGGTAACCACGTAACCGAGATACCTGAAGGATGGCGCCCTTACAAGTTCGCTACCGTTAAGCTTGACAGGCGGTACATATATCACTTTACGGGTCCTAGCTTTAAAAACCATCAACTCGCTTTTCCTAATACTATACCAGAGGCTGTGGGATTTCGCATACTCCTCGCATATCGAGATCAGCCTTCTTAGAGCAGCAACTAATATACTAAGCAACACCAAGTCGTCCGCGTAACTGATGCTGTTTACATAGTGACCATCAATGAAACAGCCGACACTGGCGCTGCTAAGCCCAACAATCAACTGGTCTACATACAAGTTAAAAAGTGTCGGGGTGGTCAAGCCACCCTACCTCAACCCACACTCCAACCCGTACACATCAGAGCCATACCAATATTTAAGAATATTTATAATCTCACCAGGCACACCTGAATTTTGTAGTTTTTTCCACAGGATGTCATACCTAACCAAGTCAAACGCCCTGGATAAGTCAAGAAAAGCTCCGTAAGCTGGTGTCTTCCTATCCATATAACACCTGACAGTATGCTTGAGAGCCAGAATGGCGCACTCACTTGATAGATTTGGCCTGAAACCGAATTGAGCATCGTGCAGAACCAGGTGACGCTTCAGCTGTCTCTCAACCAGACCGTCAAGTACTTTTGCTGTGATGGTAGCTAATGAAATCGGCCGATAATTGCTCTTATTGGATATATCTCCAGTTTTATTCTTAACAATAGGAACAACGACCAATCTCATCAACTCTGCAGGCAGGTGAGTGTCTGATGCAGAAAGTAAAAAGCAAGCCTAGTAGCCTCGGAGGTGCGGCTCAGCATACATGAAGTGTTCAATGCTGAGGCCGTCATGACCCAGTGACTTGCCTCTTTTCATACTTTTAATTATCTTTTTTTGACGGCTCCGTGGTGCAGTGGCTTAGCAATGAGTTGTTGCGCTGGGGGCCGCGGGTTCGAATACCGCACGGAACAAGTATTTGTATGGCCTACAAATAATTGTTCCGGGTCTGGATGTTTGTCCTCGTGCAATTTATGTTTGTAAACTGCCTCCACGATACAGGAGAAAATCCTAGTGTGGGGTTAACGTTTTTAAAAGAAAAAAAAATTAACTGTTTAACCTCTTTAGCTGTCACACCTTTTGGCACACCGGATACGACGACCTCAACATCAGCACCCTGTGCATTTAGCTGCGACTGCACCCTAAAATGAGAAATAAACAAGTTAGCTATATCTCTGAGGTCTTGAATACCCTCAACGCTCACCGGTACGCCAGGCTTCGAACTTAATTTCCTGATGTGTTTCCAGAAGCTTTGAAAATCTTTATCTTTGTGATAAGTAGCTAAAATATTAATTTTAATTAATTATTGATTTTTTGACACAATTTTAACTTTTCCTTAAAAAGTTTCCTAGACCTATACAATATCATCATAAATAGTACCCCATGAGGGTGTCCGTACCATACCCAAGTCAAAAATTTTTGCCAAGCATCCTGGTGAGCATCACGTACATATTATTTATTCCACCCAGCAATGGGTCGACCGCCCTCTTACTGCCTCTCCCCTGAATATAGTTAAAACTAATCTCCGCGGCCTCTTTGAGTGATAAGATTATATTACTGTACAATTTGTCAATTACGTTACTTTGCTCTAGGCTCACATCATTACAAGTTGAATCACAACACTTCTCAAGCTCATGGGGAAAGTCAATTAATTTTAATTTTTCGGTACAAACTTTAGTGTAGATTTTAATTTTTATTCTATGAAAAAAGGTAAGAGGCATTCAGTCTTTCTTGTAAAGAACTCATAATCGAGGACAGATATGTGTCTTTGGACCATCAGTTTGAATGTTACTGTGTACTCGTTTATAACCCCTTCTTAAAAATATCACATAGAGAATAGGGACTTTATTTTCAGATTTATACATCATATATTAAACAAATAACACAATATATTTTCTACGTTCACTCGGTTACAGTAATTTAACACAAAAATGAGTGCAAGGAAAAGCAATTCTTTTATCGTAATAGGTGAAATATCTTCAAATAGCAGGAGTTCAAGTAAATCACAGTCATTTACGTCACGTATCGTGAGAAGACGTGTGTCGATATATTTTACAAGTCATCACACAGTTCATTAAACAGGGTGGCATGTTATGTATCTAAAATATACATTATTTTTATTTTACGTATATCTTAGTATGTTTTGGTCTTAGTGCCTTAGTATATTTTATTCTTATTGTCATAAGAGGCGACGGAAGAAACTGAACCAGGAGGTAGGTAGCAGCATATTCCATATTACAGCTGAATAAAAAAAAAGAACCGGAGACCATTTTACTGGAAACTGGCCCTCAGTGGTGACAACGCATCTGCATGTTGATTCTTAATATAGGATAAATGTAGATGTGTATGGGCCACATCATCCACTTACCATTAGGTGGACTGTGTGCTCGTTTGTCACCCTATTTCTTTATATATATAAACTGAAACTATAAAATGAACAATTTTTATTTATAAAATTATATTTTGCATTGTTCGTTACTGATACTGCTTTGGCTGCAGATAGAAAATATGAAAAATTCCATCATGGAAGGTGTTAGTCCTTAGCTTGTGCATATATTGCAGAGTTGTGCAGAAATTTCAATAGCGCGATTTATGCTTTTTCCGTCATTGTGTCGCGGTGTTAGCGACATTGCTAGTACAATCTTAAGAGTACGTTTCTTATAGCATTTATACAATATTTGTGTATTATATATAATAAAGTGAGTTGGTTAAATATTGTAAATAAAATATTGTAATTTAAATACTAAGAGTCCGTAAAGTCGTATAGCTTTAGACATTCGTGATCGCCTTAATATTTTATTTTTAGTCCGCTAACAACACGAGCTCGATCCCGGAACGTCTGAATAATCTGAATTTTCGCAGACGCATTAAAAATCAATGACAATGCAATAATCACCTAACTAAGACTTAGAGTATTCGTACTAGTTATTAGGACTCCTTTTCTATCTAATACTCAGGCTGCGTAGGTAACACCCTCTTACTTACTTTCCGCCATCAAATAGCATTGCCTGCACTGCAGTTTTCCAGGGGTTGAAGGGTAAAGAGTAATATAATTACCGGCTGTGAAATATTACATCTAAGTAATCAGAGGAGACACTCTGTCTGTAGCGTTCTTTGTTTGAAATTCACTGTGAGTGTCCATGGACTGCAGTAGCCACTTACCATCAGGTGTAGTGTAGTGTCTTTTTTTACTCTAATATTATTTATGTGAGTAATAAAGAAGCAAAATTATGGACGTATATATCTTAATGTTGTATAATATACTATATAATACTAGCGTGAAATAGCAGAATAATGTTGTGTTTCGTATGGTTAGTGTAGAGAACCGGAGATACTTTTTACTGGAAACAAGGCATTCTATCATAGTCCACAGGGTCGACAACGCATCTGCATTTTAATTTAATTTATGATAGACTATGTCTATGGGCCATAGCATCCACTTACCATCAAGTGGAATATGTGCTCGTTTGTCACCCTAATTCCATAAACAAATGTTTTTGTCATCAAGCTAAACTATTATGACAGCCACATGTTTTTATATGAGCGTTAAAGCCATTACATCGTAATGTTTGTTCACACTCTATCACATACATTTTAATTTCGGCTTTTGGGTATCACAATGAAATCACTAAGTTAAATGGGTTATTGTAAGCCTCATGTTGGATATATCGTCATTAATTTCAAACGCAATTTGTGTTTCAATTTACTTTATCTCGTACGAGACGATCACTCTTAATTTATTCTGGGTAAGCTTTCGTGTTGGATCTTACACAATAATTGTATATGCACGATGAGCTCACAAAATAGAGTGGCTTCAGTATTGCTCAAGAAATTCAACTGATACTCTTTTATTATAAATAAACATAATCTACTAGCGACCCGCCCTGGCTTCGCCTGGATACGATTTAAGATAGACAAAGACCATTTATTTTATAATTTTTTTTTTTTAAATAAAACCTTCATGTTTTATGATAAAAGATCACTCCTCCATTCGTTCGTGAAGTTTTATTACAATCTGTTCAGCCATTCTGAAGATGAGCCCGGACAGACAGACAGACAAATATAAATTTTAAAATGGTTATTCATGTCGTAATGGCACGCAAATAACTCTAATATTGGTTATTCAGTTATTTCGATATTACAGACAGACACTTCAATTTTATTTATATGTATAAATTTTGTTAGCCGACTTCAAAAAATAAGGAGGACCTCAATTCGAATGTATGTTCTGTTTTCGTTAATTATTTTGCATTTATTATTATTAGGTCCTTACATATGAAATTAGCGTTTTGTCGTACTGACCACTCTGATCTGAAATATCTCCTCTTTGGTTAAGAATTCCAAATTCAAATTTATAAATTCATTTAGCTGGTACATTTGTGTTTTAAAAACAGTCATTCATTTGTTTTTTCCTTATTATTTTATTCTTTGGCGGCGCTTATTACTGCACAATGGAAAACATGAAATATCGGTATATTTACGAGTACGAGTCCTACCGTGGCACCAGTGCTGCAGAAACAGCTCGAAGGATTAATGATGTGTACGGCGCTGGTGTGTCAAAAGCACGGTACGTTTTGGTTTCAACGTTTTCGTTCTGGAAATTTCGACCTTCAGAACCGACCCCATGGACGGCCGGAGACGAAAGTGGAAAATGAAGAATTAAAGGTTATTGTGGAAGCGGATCCATCACAAAGCACTTCAGTGATAAAACTGTATTAATCCACTTGAAGCAAATCGGGAAAGTAAAAAAAACTTGAACGATGGGTACCTCATGAATTGAGTGAATCGAACTTGCTAACACACGTCGACTGCTGTGTTACTTTGCTCAACCGACACAATGATGAAGGGATTTTAAATCAAATCATTACTTTTGATGAAAAGTGGATACTGTACGATAATCGGAAGCGCTTGTCGCAATTGCTGAACCCTGGATACCCAGCCAAATCCTGCCCTTAACGAAAATTTAGTCAGAAACAGTTACTTGTGAGTATTTGGTGGACTAACGCCGGTGTCGTTCACTACAGCTTTCTAAAAGCTGGCCAAACGATTACGGCAGATATCTATTGTCAGCAACTGCAAACCATGAAGGAAGAACTAGCTGCTAAACAACTGAGATTGGTCAATCGCTCTAGGCCACTGCTGCTTCACGACAACGCAAGACCACACACTGCACAGCAAACAACCACTAAGTTAGATGAGCTACAATTGGAATGTCTGCGACAACCACCGTACTCCTTTTTTCCAGAATTTGGACAACTTCTTACAAGGAAAAAAATTCAACTCCGATGCGGCAGTCCAAACCGCCTTCAAAGAGTTTATTGATTCTCGCCCCCAAGGTTTTTTTAGTAAAGGGATCAATGAACTACCTATGAGATGGCAAAAGTGCATAGATAACAACGGTGCATACTTTGATTAATTAAATATATTTTCCAAAAAAAAAATTGACTTTATATTCCTCCCGTACAAAACACCAATTTCATATGTAAGGACCTAATACTATTATTAATATATTTTTTTAATATTTTATACTCCAGAAGTGCTCCAATATAAAGGAAAAATTTTACGATGGCAAAACAGATTTTAATGTAATTATTTAACTGACATTCGAGCCTTTAATATTCCTTACTTCCTTAGTCCACTCAAAAGGGTCTAAAATTTTACTTTTAATAAAAATTAAAAGCCGTCTTCAAAGAACTAAAAAGAGTAAAATAATTTCCGTATAATAGCTTCGAAAGTCGCGGCTTTAATACTTCCATATACTATGTCTCAGCACCGACTTCTGAAGCTATTATGCGGAAATTATTTTTTTAGTTCCTTGACGTTGCCACTTATTTTCTATTAAAATTTAGTTATTTTAAACTTTATATTTATAGTCTAGTTGGTAACACTAAAATATCTCTGTACTTGTGACAATTGTAATTATTAATATTTACTATTCATTAATTATTATTTTCCAGGATTAAGGGAGGAATGCCTCGGTGATTTGGTCATGTTGAAAAATTGAAAGAGGAAAGAGTGACGTAGCCAAATTATGTTGCAGAAGTGAAAGGCAGAGTCGGGATGAGACATCCTAGACGAAAGTTTATCGATATTGAAGATGGGCCAGATGAAGAGTACCCTTAACCGACGAGCGTACGTATATGGATGTAAAGGAGGCGAGAGAGGTGTGTCAGGATCGTGTCAAATGGAAGTCCGTAATCTCTGCTTACCCCTCTGGGTGACAGGTGTGAGTGTTTATGATAACGATTATGATATCATATTTAGTAAACTATACGTAATACAGCGAAGTGTCAAGTTGTACTCACAGCTAGCTCGATTTTGCATACTGCTGACTAAAATTAAATTAAGGCCCTGATCGACGTGCAAGCAATATGCTTGTGGTAAATAAAACGGCCGTTTTACTCGCGGTTGGTTGTTCCTGATACACTGGTGAGACAAACAGTTCTTCTTTAGCAGTTCACAAAACCGCGGTTTTGAGCTTTTTCGGTGAACCACCAAATCCGCACTAAAGTTCGCCCGTCGGTAATGGCCTTAAGTCTACATGCTTTCTATTACTGTTAAATCTAGTAATTGTTTTTATATCCTTAAGGTTGAATGAGTAAAATAACGAAAGATTTTTATAAAATTTATTTATTTATTTATTTAAACTTCATACAATATGATGTATAGGACTTAATGCCTGTGAAATTCTCTACCAGTCAACCTTTGGGTAATGCAGAGATAAAAATATGAAGTAGGTGTGTATTGAAACGCTAAAAGACAGGAACGTAGATTTTAGTATATAAATATTTAATATATTGTATAATAATATTATATATTCTATCGTTTATTATCTATATAATAATACGAGAAGGAAAATCTTTGTATCCCTTTTTTTAGTATTCATATATTGCGTGCACTCGGAAGTGTAAGATTTGTTACACTTAAAGTTTATATGGAGGAGAATTGCAGAAAGCTAAAATTGATTTAAAATGTGTATTACAAATACATTTAATAAAATAAAATAAAACATATTACATTGTTTACGTTCATACTGTCAATGTCAAACACATAAATGTCGCTTGAACAAATTATGTCGTTTGTTAACATTCATACCAAAGAGTAAGCTAAAAGTAGCGATTATTTTTTATTTTGTAATAAAAAAATATCTGTGTTTTATATATTAATGTGTAGTTGAAAGTGAAATGCAAAATGTTTAATATACAAACATAAATTACGGTCGAATTTCGACCACTAGGCGACAACTAGTTTAATATAAATAAATGAAATACTAACAACTCCAGGAGGATGATATCTGTGAATTGAAATTTTAATAGTGGAAAGTCCTCCCTCTTACATAAATCTGTCACTAAGCATCAGTGGCATTGCCGTGTTTCGGTCTAAAGCAGGGTTTCTCAAGGTAGGGTACAGGGTTTGAATGGGTCCCTGAATGGTTTAGATTCACAATTGGACCCTGTAGGTGGAGCTGTGGTCGAGATCCAGAAATATCCCGTGTGAAGCCGGGGTAGCTCGCTAGTTTAAAAAAACGTATTTTCGTTTTTAGGCATATTTTAGGGGTTTGACATTGTCCGACAAGCTTATTAGGGTACCTGTATTCTTTTAAAACGCTAACTCATTCACCTCGCGTGTAGTAAAAATAATAGTTTCGTTATATTTCACAAAACACTCTACGAATCATTGAACAGAATATTCCCTTTGAAACCGTTGTGAGATCCCGCCTTAGAAAATTGGCCAAGGTGAAATTCATACTATGTAGCTGGTTATAAATGTCGTACCTAAATGAGTTTTCTCACAATAGTGTACTTGAAGCATTACCTGTAATTTCCCTAGAGCTAATTCGATGCTAAGTTTTGAAAAATATTTTGACGTATACAGCGAAGAAAAAACATGAATATAAATATTTCAAACAATACATGTTATTGTTTTCATTACAGCCTATCTATATCCACTACTGAACATATGCCTGTCCAAAGATTATATAGTAGCCACGCTTGACAAGAGAAACCCACGGGATGATATGGGTTTGTGGATATTCTTACACCGCCATTACTATTCTTACATCGCCACTACTCGGTATTTAGTTTGTCAGCAACTATTTTATGGTTGTAGCACAAATGGGTTGGCTCGACCGGGACCGAAAAATAGCAGCTTTATGCTGCTGTGTCTCATAGAGTGTGTACAATATGGTACAAAGAAATGAAACTTCGAAGGAGTCTCAGTAATCTATTTTAATGTACTATTTAACTTGTACACAATTATCTTAAAAATGTTAAATAGGACGTGCTAACAGATTAAGAGGCGAGAAGGTGAAGGGTACATTGAATATCTCAATTGAACAGTCGTTGGCTATTGCCAGTACTACGTATGTAAACGTAACGATATGCTATTGGTAGAAGTACAAATAGATTTATAAGAAAGAAATATGGACCTTAAACGTAAACAATTACAGTGAAACTTAGTACTATTACCTAGCCTAACAAATCAAACGTACCTACACGTAAGACATAATAATTGCTATACAAGTTACATTACATCTACTTAAATAATAAATACTTAAAACGGTAAGACGAAGCGGCGCGAACAGAGTGTAGAGAGACGAATAGCATTTTATTGGAAACGAGGCATTCCATTTTGATCGTCAGGAGTGATTACACATATGTATTTTGACTCTTAATCGAGGATAGATGTAAATGTCTATGTGCCGTAGCATGTGTGTTCTTTTTTCAACCTTATCCTACAAAAATATATTTGAGGCGGTTTAAATACATAGTTTTTACAAGAACAAACAACCAAACCGGGTACAATTGTTTGTAGTCCATACAAATACTTGTTCCGTGCGGGATTCAAACCTGCTGCATTCAGAAAAAGACGATCATAGTTGACGATCTATTTATATATTCCCGGCAGTGCAACCCTACGATACAGTGGCGTAGCTACCGTAGGGCTAGGTGGGACAGTGCCCCAGCGCCCCCAAGCTCAAAGGGCCCTTCGGCCTCCATGAACGACGTTCGAAAAAAATAGAATTATATAAAATCCTAGTTGAATTAATCATTTTCGAATTTTAAATTTCTGGCTGACCAACAAACCTCGAATGGCTCGAACTAAAATCACAGAAATTTCTCCCACATCCAAAACATAAACATAATATTGTTAAATAAAATTGTTTACTTCATTTATTGTCTACTATTATTTACTGTAATCTACTTCGTCATTGTTTATTTTTTACTAGATTCCGCCCGCGAAATCGTTCGCCTGGTATGGACCAACATTAAAAAGTTGATGATGAAGTAGTTTTACACCTATAAAACTTTAGTTTAGTTTAAATAGGGCTCCAATTTAATTTTTGCTAAGATATACATTTATGACCGTAACAAACCTTCACGTAAACCACAACTGCTTTAAATTCACCCGCCTTAAAGTCGCCGCGTAAACCTAGAGTGTGACGAATGAAACTGTATGAGGCTATATGATTGTATGAATACTTTGAATGAGGCCTACAATAACTACCAACTAAAAAATAAGTTAAAGTAGTAAGTAAGTAAGAAAGATCCTCCCTGCCTATCACGCAAATGAAAAGTAAAGCTATAGTAGTAATGCATATAAGTCGTTTTCTTCCTAAAAAATGTTTATTTTTAACAGTTTACAATAACATTAAAAGTTATAATGCAGCTAGTTTTAGGTCATTTTCTATGGAGTTGTAACGAAATTTTTACTAATCCAAGTGCATTTTATAAGTTGGTCGATTATTACGCGTTAACGTTTTTCTTTTAACTTCATTATATATACAATTATACTTTTCACATTCCCAAAAACAGCGGTTTTGTTAGTAGAAGGTACACATGACTCTGATAAAAATACCACTTTAAAGCTAAATATTTCGCAAACGGACCCTGAATCGAAAAGATGTTGTTCCACACCCCAAATGTTTTTGAAAGACCTATCCAACGATACCCCGTATGATGGAATAGACGGGTAAAAAATATCATCCTCCATTTACTTGTATGGGAAGTAAAGTTTAATATTTTATTTCACAGTTTTCTGGGCGTGATTAATATCTATAACTATGCAAAATTACAGATTTTTAGCACCTAGGGTCTCTGAGCAAAACTGCGGACGGACGGACGGACGGACGAACGGACATGGCGAAACTATAAGGGTTCCTTGTTGTGTATCTACGGAATACTAAAAACGTATTGCAAAACTTAAATGAAAGCATCTGTTACCATTACCGTGTCAGTCTACTAAAGTCCACTGTTGAACATAGGCCTCCCCCATAGATTGCCTTATAGGGGGGATATTTGCCATAGTTGCCACACTTGGTAAGCGGGTTGGCAGCCGCAGTTTATTTTTTTTTTAGTCTTTATAAGGAAGACGCTGCTGCCCATCTCCTAGTTTGTTTCCCTCTGTCACCTCTTACGACACCCACGGGATGATATGGGGTAGTGGATATTCTTACATCGCCACTACACGGTAAATTCGGTACACGGTAAATAAATAAAAGCATCAGTTTCATTCATTAGTGTTTCCTCTTAATATTAATGTGGTTTTCTTCCCGTATTCAATCCATTCCATTACAACCTATAAAAGTTTACTGCTGAACATAGGCCTGGTATAGATTTTGCCATAGTTGCCACGCTTGGCAGGCGGGTAAGCAACAGCAGTTTTCTATAATTTTGATTCGTTATCAATGGAATCGTTTAGAACAGAACAATGTTTATTCAATAAATATTACAAGAATGCTTATTGAAAATCATTTAATCTTTACCACTGGTTCGGAAAAATCCTCTGTCTTGTGTAGAATAAGCAATAAGCCCATCGGACCTTTTTTTTTTCAAAAAATCAGGAAGGATTTCAAATTTATTCATTAATTCATTCATTACAGTCTATCAAAAGTCTACTGCTGAACTTAGGCCTCTCCATAGTTTGCCTGATATCCCTACTATATTGCCATAGTTGCCACCCTTGGCAGGCGAATTCGGAACCTCATTTGTTTTTTTTTTATTTTAAGTTGTTACAAAGATACCGCTGCCTATCTGTTTCTGTTTCCCTCTGTCGTCTCTTACGACACCCAAGGGACGATATAGGGTAGTGGATATTTTTAAAACGTCGAGACCTTGTCAAGTCGACAGTTTACTGCCCAACCTACCTCTCTTCGCGTTCAAGGTTTAAAACTGTTCATGCGGTTGTTTTTTTTTAGTTTATTTTGCACCACTTAACGGGAATCACAGGGATTTTGTCACATGTTGTATAACAAAGAGCACATTATTATTCCAGAAATCTGTCTAGTATATTTTCAGTTTAACAATTAATATTTACTGAAACGATCATTGTGAATTCAAACTTTATAGTTGATTAAAACCACGAAATTGTTGTGATTGTGTGCTTAATGATTTGATGTTTTATTGACTTAAAATTTGCAAATAAAATTAAAGTTGAACGAAAACAATACAGACTTATAAATACGAAAGCAATTAATTTCAAGCCTTTCCGAACAAAATGGCAGAGGAAAATCCAATATCGTTTGTCCGCCTCCCTAAATGACCGCATCAACGGTTCACTTCAGCGCTTCGTTAAATAAGTTTATATCTAATTGGTCTCGCAGAGAAGAACACAGAATAATGCCATGATTGTAAAACTAAGCTTTTAGAAAACTTTTGTTAAGTATAGCTTACAGTTGCAGTCAGTTACCGTGCACATTTAGTGCTGTTGTAATTATGCCAAAACTAAACGTACTTTTTGTAATATGCTACCGTTTTAATTTTGCATTTTCATGCGAATATTAAAATAATATAGACTGAAATATTTTGAGATGTTTTTATACAAGTGAAAGTGATACACCAGCCCACAGTTCATCTGATGGAAAGTGGATGATGTCAATCATCATCATCATCATTACAACTCATAATAAGTACTACTGAGAATAGTACTCCCCCAATGACTACCACAAAATACAGCCCCGAGCCATCTACATCTATCCTCTTTCTGTATAAAGTATGTAGATGGATGCAGATGAATCAGGTCGTTTATCATTCACTAGTGGAGGTCCACCCTACACTTCGCTAACCAGTATGAAGCTGCCTTCCGTGAAGCCTCACGGCTCGGTGAGCGATATTGTCTCCACATTTTGCCAGCAGTGAAGGACCGCATCTCGATTCCAAAAGTCATTACTGCCAACATGATTTGGTTGTACACTTTTGTTCTAAGATTTTGAGGAATGGACGAAGAGATGAACTACGATGACTGTTGCAGATAGATATCGAAGATAGAGGTCACATCTACATCTGATATGGATCAGATGTAGATGTGACCTCTATCTTCGATTAAGAATCAAAATGCAGATGCGTTGTAACCATCAAAAAAGATCTCCGGTTCGCTTGATACAAAACACAGCAGCATAACGTTGCTATTTTACACTGGTGTTCTGTACTAACGTGGTTCTTCCCCGTTCAAGTCGACCAATTCGTGCTGAAGCCATAATAATATAGCTGCAGCATAGTTCTTCTACGTAAAGATTTAAAACTAGATAGGTATATAACTACTAAAAGTGCTTTTTTTTCTATTTTGTACCTGTTCATTTATCTAGTACCTTCTTGCAGCAGAGCACAAATGCTTTGTGATAAGTTGCTTCATCTAATTTTATTTTTCTTTTGAATAAATCGAGCTTTCCTTTTGAATCGAGAGGAAATCAAATATTCATTATTCGTGAAGCTTTAGAGTTTTTCAAAGGTACGTTGATAAATGACACGCCGTATATTTGTGGTTATTAAGTATCTTTAATTATATTTACTGCTGCTTTGTTAGAAAAATAAAAACGTCATTGTCAACGGGATAAACTTTTACATAAAACTTCATGTACATCATCAGAAAGGAAAGAAATATAATCTGGAGATTTCAAGATCTAATATCATGACTTATTATTAGGGTGAATGTGTATGTAAAGAACCACGATAGCTCAAATGTTAAGCAATCTTCGTACATTTCAGTTACTCGACTTCAAAGAGTCAGTAATTCATTTAGGGGCAATGTACATAATATATGCTTTACTACAAAGTCCCAGAAATTATGCCTTTGTATTAAAAAGTTAAAAAAATATTAAGGGAATATTGTTTAATAAGGGTTATTATACTACTAAAGGGTACATGATTGATAATAACCCCTGGGAATTAGGTGATCGCTACCTAAAATTAGCATGGTATGTTTATATGTTTTCTTTGAAAAACGTCCCGCTGGGTTTCTTACTAGTTCTTCCCAGAATAGAGGTTTTTTCCGAACCAGTGGTAAGTTTCAATAAGTATTATTGTAATCTATATTTCATAAAAATGTTTCTATTATATTCTATTGTATTCACATTACGCGGGCAACCCGGGTTCGACCTACGCCAACACTGATGAAATTATTAATTGCAGTTTAAAGTGCTGATTTACCAAGCGGTAGGCGCTAAAGAAAACATCGCGAATAACATGTTTGTATTACCAGTATCTACCTTGGTAAGGGCATGTGGTGGACCAATATGTTCTAGTGCGCGATAATCCTCTCAGAAATAAGAGGTGACCAGAGCCCAGAATAATGAAAATGAACTATTAGATGATTCTCACAAAGGCTTAAGACGTCCACGGCATATAATGGAGTCTTTCATTTAATCACCGAAGGGCATCGATTCATAAATTAAAGCCTATTTGAAGTGCACTGCTGAACAAAAGCCCCATAAATTGTCTCATGGGTCTCCTACATATTATACGTATGGATGTGTATGTAAATCTATAGGGAAATTCCTCTGGACATAGAATCGTGAAATTTGCCAAGAAGAGACTTTGTCTCACAGTACAATTAAAAGTAAGACTGAAAATTATTAGTTAATTTTTACATCAAATAAGTAATATTTTCGTTAGAGCATTGTACGATATATAAAGTAAGCCTTACCGTTTCTTAAGAGCAGTGTAGTAAATATTGCTCTAACGAAAGGTAAGCTACTTTACCTAGAATTTCCGGGATGGATGAAATATGTATATACATAATTAAGTTTATACGAAACCTTCAGTCTTACTCAGTCAGTCAGTCCTAGAATATCCCTTGGTTAGAGGCTACAAAAGGAAACAAACCAGGAGATGAGCAGAAGCGTCTTCCTAATAACAACAAAATATAAAATATGCGGTTGCTAACTCGTGTGTGAGACCTATGACAAATATCCCCGTATGAGTAATTTATAGGGGAGACCTATATTTAGCAGTGGACTTTTGATAGGCGGTAACGGTTACAGTAGCGGAACTCTCAGGGGCGAGTCCTACTCGCACTTGTCCGGTTATAAGTAACTACCGGACATAGCTCTTACTAATGATACATTAGCGCATATCCGATATCACGAATTTGTGGAAAATGGATTTAGTGATTATAAATGGATGTTTAGCCATCAATTAGTCAATGGAACTACTTGCGCCAATCGTAAGGGTTCATCGAATGCAGATGCTGCTGGCGTTTAATGAAAAAAAATCACAAATTAACGCCTGATTTTAGTAATGTAATCCTTAAGGTATTTTTTCTAAGTCACTCACACCTACATTTATTTATACTTATCCGATGTAATAACTGGCCGATACGATCTGAGAAAGGTTAAAATGGGGTTGAAATTCTTGGGGTCCACAAGTTTATCCAAGGAACATAAAATCCTTAACATAAACATTAAATATTTATTTGATGTTGGAGTGCAAGGTCATTCATTTTATTACAAATGTACTTTATTTTGTTTAGGTTCGCAGAAAAATTATAAATTTTTTAAAAATAGTGAAACCGACTCCAAAGAACTGAGAATAATAAAATATTTTTTAAACTTAATAACTTCTAAATTCTGAGCTTTTATTCTTTGATAAACTTTGTCTATCATAGTGGAAGCAATTAAATAAAAACAAAAACATAATTGTTTGACAGTTTTAAACAATATGACAACCGTAAGGTAAAAACAAGAATATCGTCTATGAAGTTATTTTCAAAATTATTCTCTTCCTTCCACCCTTCAGGGAAGATTTTTTTTTTCAAATTTAAATGTGACTTTTCTTGAGGTATAGCATTTTTAATAAAAAAGAATCATTTATATTATTAGGTCTTTACCTATGAAATTTCCATTTTTTATAAAATAAGTTAACGTAATTTTTTTTCTATATTTTTTATTTCTATTAATCAATGCAATCACCCATGCAATCGATGCATATTTGCAAACGCAGTGGCAGTTTATTGATGCCCTTTTGAGTAAACCAGCTGGACGGGTGGCAACAAATTCTTCAAAGGCATTTTGAACTGCTATTAAAGTTGGACAAATTTACTTTGCCAATATCCGCTCAGTAAAATAAAATTATGTGTCTTACCTAGTTTGAAAAGCACCCCCCGCCCTCCCTTGATTGCGTGCACTATCCCCGCCACCACTAATCCCAGCACCACTACACTAGGAAAGACACACCACCGACGACAATAGGACACGTGTTTCGCCTCTACACGCGGCATCTTCGGGTGTAGTAGACTATACGGTGGCTGACCGCTAAGTGAGCGGCGAGCCAAAAACAGCTGCTATTCATAAGACTCGCCGACGCAACCGCTCCCCACTTAAGTAGCGAGCGACCGCGTCATGCGATAAAACACGCGACCAATCATCACCTGACGCACGCAGCCGCCTGCTATTAAATTAATAACAAACCGCTGCAAAACGCCCGCCTACCCTGCAACCACGCAACCAATCGCTGATCACCGTGACGGTGACGATAGTGACCGCTAAAGTTAAAAATTAAAGTTACAGCCTATAGACGTCCCACTACTGACCGCATTTCTAAAAAATTAATTGTATGTCATAATTCATCTGCCACAACATACTTTACTATACAACCATGCATTATGGATACGTGCATTTTTTGTTACATTCTGGCTTCCTTCAATAGAATGAATAATATCCTATCTCCTTTACTAATCCCACAGAACAAAATACATGCAGAATAAAACACATTTAAAAAGTAAAAAGTAATGTTACAGTATATAAATGACCTAGTGCGGTACGCAAACCTTCTCTAATTTCTTAAAAGGCTTGTGGAGAGACTTGTATTGTATTATTCTATGGAGAGACTAGTTCACCACTGGAGTTCATGTCCGCTAACCTATCATGTCTTAAAGTATTTTATTTCTCAGACATGCTGGTTTCCTCAAGATGATTTTCGGATAACATGGATCCACCGTAATCCGTAAATCCGCATTATATCCGCATAGACGCTGTTGGAGATCAAACTTAAGTTACTGGCGTACACTGAAATTTACGGCGTGCCTTTTGCCAACAACGCATATTTAAATTTCACTACTGATGCAACCGGAACCAAATAAAATGCAATGCCTTAAGAAGTTAAAAATATTTTGAACACATGATATAATCCGCGATTAGCGGTGGG
>JAGSMP010001374.1:0-57060 GCA_029286625.1 Parnassius orleans | reverse complement strand
CAGAATAAAACACATTTAAAAAGTTAAAAGTAATGTTACAGTATATAAATGACCTAGTGCAGTACATAAACAACCCTAATTTCTTAAAAGGCTTGTGGAGAGACTTGTATTGTATTATTCTATGGAGAGACTAGTTCACCACTGGAGTTCATGTCCGCTAACCTATCATGTCTTCAAAGTATTTTATTTCTCAGACATGCTGGTTTCCTCAAGATGATTTTCGGATAAAATGGATCCACCGTAATCCGTAAATCCGCATCCGCATTAAAAATTGCAATTAACAATTTCATAGACGCTGTTGGAGATCAAACTTAAGTTACTGGCGTACACTGAAATTTACGGCGTGCCTTTTGCCAACAACGCATATTTAAATTTCACTACTGAAGCAACCGGAACCAAATAAAATGCAATGCCTTAAGAAGTTAAAAATATTTTGAACACATGATATGCAATCCGCGATTAGCGGTGGGCCAGGTTAGTGGACATAAAATTCAAAAAATGACCTTCTTAGCAGTAAGACTTCCTCATTTCGATCCATATGTGGGTTAGTACAAAAATAATAATAACAAGGGTTAGTAAAACATGGTTTGCTTAATTCGAGGGAAAAAGTAATACCCCGTGCCGAAACAGACCATCATGGGGGATGATAGGGCCCAGTAATCAGTCTCTGCTCAAGACATTTCCACAGCGGCGATGTATACCTGTCCGCTACGGTCCTCAGAATGCTGTTGTTACTGGCTTGTAACCTGCTAATAAGGGATGCGGTTTTTTTGTGAATAATGATATTAAACCCATCTGTTTGGTATGCGGCGAACGTCCCTGATGCACTACAAAAACGAGGCAGTCCCAACAGCATCCTGAATATAGTATTATATTGTATGCGCAGGTCTTCAAGCGATATTTTGGTGTATTTGACCCACAGGCTCCCCGTGTATACGCTCTGGCACTATGCTTTAGAAAGCGTAACCTTAACTTGTTTTGTACAACGGGAAAACCTGCGAGCCAACATATTACCTCTAGCCGCTAAAGCCCTGCGCTCCCTTTCAATGTCGGCATCATCTTTGAGGTCACCAGTAATAATATGTCCCAGATATTTCAATTTAGTGACACGTTTCCCTTTTATGCCATTTAGGGTAACATTATCTGCAATATTGTGACATTTACCAGCGGCCTCAAAGACAATGTACTCTGTTTTTTTCACATTGCATGTGAGCCCATGCTCGGTAGCATATATCTCATATACCTTTAAAATTTCTCTTAGGCCTCCCACCGTTGGGCTAAGCAGCACCATATCGTCAACGTAACTTATATTATTAATGCTAACGCCATCTATGCGACATCCGACGCGCATTCTGCTCAACTCCACGATAAGGTCATTCACATACATGTTGGAGAGCTTGGGAGATGTCAAACCCCCCTGTCTCACCCCGCACTCCAAAACGTATCCTTCTGACAGAGAATCAGCCCACGTTACAAAGTTGGTTTGGTTGGAATACCAAAACCTAAACATTTCCAGCAAATCAGCCGGTACACCCCTTCCCCAACTTTCTCCAAAGTACCTCAAAGGACACAAGTTCAAATGCCTTGGAGAGGTCAAGGAAACAGGCGTACACCGGTGTCTTGCGATCTGTGTAGTATTGAACAGTGTGCTTGAGACTCAGGATTGCGCTTTCAGTAAAAAGTCCAGGTCGGGACCCGAACTGCGCGTTATGTATATTTGCATATTTATCTAATTCCGAGTCAAACACACTGTCCAACATCTTAGCAATCATTGTTGCAAGTGATATAGGGCGGTAGTTCCCCCTGCTCAAGATGTCACCGGTCCTGTCCTTAACAATGGGCTCTACGATGGTCTTTATAAGGTCACGTGGTAAATAAGAGTGATTTATGCACATTGACAAGAACAGGGCCAGCACTCTCGACAGATGAACACACACTAATACCGCCATGACCGGGGGACTTGCCGCAGGTCATTCTTTTTAGCGCCTCTCTAACCTACTTTGCAGTAACGCGCATCAGTGGCGCATCCTGACATCTGACTGCACTATTCAGATACTGGGGCCCCAGTAAGTGATGCACTTTGAAATGTTGAGCAAAAATATTCGCAATATGTACCGACTTGCTCTTCCCACCCACACTCACCGGGAGGCAAGGCCTAACATCACATCTCTTGGTAGCCTTCCAAAACTGTTTAAAGTTTTTGTTCATCCTATGCTGTGCTAAGATATCCATTTTCAATTGTTCTTGGTTTCGTTGACACCATTGAATAAAACAATTTTTTACGGATTTTATCGCGTTTAATTTACTATTTTAATTCCCGACGTTTCGGGTGCTTTACAGCAACCCACCATGGGTTGCTGTAAAGCACCCACCACTGCTCCTATAAATCCAAGATTCTAGAAGCGGTACGTAGACGACACTTTCACAATTTTACCATATGACAAAGTAACGGCATTTTTAGACCACCTTTATTCCATAAACTCTAAAATAAAATTCACAATGGAGTTAGAGGCAACAATTCTGTAGCTTTCCTAGATGTTTTAGTCGTCCGAAATCCTGATAACACTATTGGTCACACTGTGTATAGGAAAAAGACCCATACCAACCGATATTTAAATGGTGAATCACTTTCCTCATCCATCACGATTAGCTACCGTGGGAAAATATTTGTTTCAGAGGCACGGTATCTGTGACAGAAAAGATCTAGCCGCCGGCTTCAGCACGTCGAGCAAGTGTGCAAAGGCAACGGGCGCCAGGTGCCTACGTCACGGTGACCGAGTGAAGCCGACCACAGTCGAGCGTGTGCCTGCTGTATTACCCTGTTGCAGAGTCACAACAAGGTTGGCTACATTTTGAAGCGAGCTTCTATTAAAACATACTTCAAGCCGCCGAAGAAGATTAGTCAATTTTACCATCCGTCAAGTATAATATCCCTCACAAGATGCAGGAGTGTACAAGCTTGATTGCTAAGATATGGTCCTCTCTTACATAGGACAAACAAAAGATCCATTAAAACTCGTGAAGAACATATAGCTGACGTGAAGTACCGACGCTGTGGGAGAATCTGCAGTCTGTGAACATGTTCAAGATCGTCCACCATTACATGATTTGATGAACCACAAATCCTCGCAAAAGAACAACGATTCCTACCAAGGATGATACGCGAGGCTAATGAAATTAAAAACATCCTAATTTCAATAGAGAACATGGATGGGTGCTGCCATCTGCTTGGGATTCTATAATTAACAAAATTAAGTCCAAACCCAATCATACCACTGCAAGTCTTCAAAATACTGTAAGCTCATTCTGCGTAGATCGAACCAAAAATTGATATTAAAAAACTGAAAGTAGCCGGGCTAACTGTGACATCGGGACTTCAAACATCTCAGTCCCCCCCGTGACCATGGGTTGCTGTAAAGCACCCGAAACGTCGGGAATTAAAATAGTAAATTAAGCGCGATAAAATCCGTAAAAAATAGTTTTATTCAATGTGTAGTGTTCGCGTAAATATAAGAAATCATTCGTTGACACCATTTTAACCGACTTTTGAATATTTTACGGGACTCATTCATTTTATCATTAATCCTTCCAGATGATGGCCTATTATACGACAACCATATCCTAAATTTAAGCCTGGACACCCGATGCGCCTCTTGAACATGTTTGTTACAGCCACAGAAGTGTCTGTTTTTACTTGGCTTGTTACAAGGTTTTTTCTTAGTTTTGCTAGCCGCGTCACTCAAGGCACGTACAATGCTGTCAAATATCCGGTCTAACACCCGCCTGTGTTCATCCAAACCGCATAACCTATTGCTATTTGCTAATTCAAGAAAATTATGGCAAATTTTAAATGATATCGCTGGTAGGATTGTAAAATCAATAGATGAAGTTATATTAAATGCCTTTAAATCATTAAATCTTTTACCAAAACATATTGCAGACAATTTTGCGAATAATTTTGACTCTGCCGTGAAAGATATTTTGCCAAACTGCAACCAAAATATATCAAAATATGATCAAAACAATTTACCAGCTAATGTAAATAATTGTAGTATGTACTTTAAGAAGGCAACGCCAGATAGTGTATATAAATTAATCAATAAGTTAAGTACTGATAAAGCCCCAGGTTTTGATTGCATTAGAATGAGAGAAATCCAAGGCATTGTAATATAATTTCAGAACCCTTAGCTAAATTTATAAATACCTGTATTAAAACGGAGACATATCCAGATGAACTTAAGGTGGGATGTGTTAGACCAGTCCATAAAAAAGGTAAGTTTGATGACACAAATAATTAAAGACCAATTACTTTAACATCATCAATAGATAAAATAGCGGAAAAATATATTTTTATATAATAATCAAATACATGAGTTCTATCAAAAAAGTTATATTTTAAGCTCTAGCCAATTCGGTTTCAGGCCTGGTAAGAACATTACAATGCTATTATGGGAATTCATAGATCAAGTTAATTCATAGATGAATCAGAAACTACATGTTCTAGCTCTATTTATTGATTTTTCTCGTGCCTTTGATACATTAGATCATAATAAGCCAATTAGGAAGTTAGAAAATACAGGTATTCGTGGACCTTTTAAATTGGTGCAAAACTATCTGACTAATAAAAGCTACCGTGTTAGGATTTGTGAAAGCTACAGCACATCAGTCAAAGTAATCGAAGGCACAGCTCAAGGTTTCGTCCTTGGACCATTGCACTTTATAGCCTATCTCAATGACATGAATAAGATCTTTAGATATTGTATTAACTATCAATACGCTGATGATAAATGTGTGCTTGTGGCTGCTAAGGATGTCAATGACGCCCTGCTTTTGTTACAGGATGATTTTGATACATTAAATAAATGGTGCCATGACAGCGGTTTGATATTAAATTCTCAAAAGACGAAATTAGTCCATATAAACTCACCAAAATTAAAGTCTCATAGCATATTAAAACATAAAATCATTGCACATAATCATAACTGCCTTCACCAACCTCAACTTTATTGTAAGTGTTTAACGATTGAATTAATTACATCGCATAAATATTTAGGCTTAATAGTAGACCATAAGTTCAATTGGCAAGAGCATATAAAGCATGCATGTGATAAGCTTAGAGCATTTTTGGCGAACATGTTTATAATTGGAAAGCGATTAAACTTTCGAGTTAAAATGATGCTTTATAACGCTCTTGCTGATTCAGTCATAACTTATGGGTTAAGCAGCTACGGACGAACAGACAAATCACATCTACAGTACATTTATCAACTACAACTTAAGATTTTAAAAGCGTTTGTACCTATAAAAATTAAACTTCAGGCAAAAACAAATGAAAATTTTATATTTAAACACTACAAAGTACTCAATATTCATGATAAAGTCCAATATTTATTGTTAAAATAACAATTCTTTAATTTAGGTATACAACATACAGTCCCAAACAAAATTCAGACCCGCAAAGTAACTCAAAAAAAATTAATAACAATACTTACCATTCAAAAATAAATATGGCGGGCGCACCAGCGCATGCATAATAGCTCGCTTAACAAATGGTCTGGATAATAAATTTAGAAGTGAACTTAATGAAGTTAACATAAAGTATAAATTGAAATGTTATTTCCTAAACAAATATTAGTTGTTATCCCCATTTTTATAAATGTAGACGGAACGGCACGCAACACAAACCTGCGTGGTTTTCGCTGTTAGCATTATGTAAATAATTTTATCTGATAATAAATAAATAAAAACCCGCTACTGCATTCTGTAAACTCTGAGGGGAAATCAATCTCACGTAGTCTATTGAGACAGAGTTCTTGATAATAAGATATTTGTTTCTGATCTCTGATCACATTACTGAGCTAGGATGCAAGTCGCGTGCTATCAATTTAGGCGTAACAACCCTTAAGACACATTTAACTATTAAGGGTAAATGATCAGACACAAAGACGCCTTCTATAACTTCCACTTCGACAACGGTTTGCCAGGTCGAGTTTAAGACAACACAGTGATCCAGCTATCGCCTGCACCCGTGCGCCGCGCTTACATAGGTGAACACGTTAGACAGCAAGCCAAGTTTTTCTATGTCAGCGCACATCCAACTCTGATCAGAACAAAATCCAATTAATTCATTAAAGAACAGTTCATGTGGGTGCGCATTAAAATCATCCAGTATAAATATGCTCTTAACATTTTCGCTTTCAACAATTGCGCTTAATTCACCTAACACATATGTGAAGATAGGTAGGTTGTCCAACGAGTCAGTATGCATATACACTGAGAAAAAGACAATAGTGCGCTCCCCTATAGTAGCTCTTATACCTATCAAGCGGCCACTACTGCAATCTAACACAGTAACGCTGTCAAAAATGCTCTTCCGCCAGAGAATGGTAACTCCCCCGTACGGTCTTCCCTTTAATAAGCAAACAGACGTATCCACAGCCGATTTACCTGTGTATTCAAAGTCACTGGAGATATCACCTAACAGTGGAACGTCATGGGGGAGCAGACATGTCTCCTGAAGTGCGACTACATCTGACATTCAACAAAGTTCCGTATGTCGTCAATTGACCGCGTGACAAAAAACAATTAAAACTAGCCAAGGTTAATTTTTCAGACATACTTATAATCATTACGAAGTGCGTTGACTAGCTTTAACTACCGACTCTGTCTAATACACAAAGTTCACAAAACGCCTAAATGTAATTTACTTATTAAAAATTATCCTTTAAATAAATCTAATTTAATTTAAAGAAATGAGGATACTCGCAGTAGAACCAGAGTAACCGACATAGCCTCAACGGATTAGTAAGCTGAAAGTGTAATATGTGGCAGTATATAAGACCGGCCATATAGTTCGAAGAAACGACAACCGTGGGGAAAAAAGGTTCGGGAGCAGCCTCGTAACCGTAGCGAAGTGTGAGCGTCTCCCACTAAAGGAAGTGATGACCTGGTAAGATGTGTAGGAAGTCGATTGTTCTTGCGATGGTGAACAGATTTAATAATAAAACCATATGTCATTAATAAAGATGGATATAATGAATATTAATATTTTTATTTTTTATTTACATAACATAATATTTATTATATACAATATTAAAAACTATAATAAAAAAAAACTAAAACTAGTATTTTAATTATCAAACAGTCCTATCCACGGTATCGTGCCAAGAACGCTGGCTGCGTTTCCCGCTGAATGGCTATACCATTTCGAGCGAGAAAAGAGCCGGCCCTCTATCGCCAGCAGCAACGACCAGCCGCAGATGGAGTTCCTTTAAGAACTTCACCGCACGTGGACCCCACGGACCGATAGTCTTATAGCAAATGGCACAACATAGTCATCTCTCAGAGACTCATATTTGCGCCACTTATTCAGTTCAGCTGCCTCTGATGCCGCCCCGGCTCTAAACGAGGCCCTGAGATGAGGCCGCCAGCGTCTACGCAAGTAGCATCCCACACCAGGGCTTTACTCTCTCCCAGGACCAATGTCATACCGTCAGTCTCCTGCCATCGTCTCTAAACATTCCACAAGGCTCTAAAACCGAGGAACATTTATAGAGACAAGAGTCTTCGGATGACATCGTTCAAAGAACCGTGCTGTGAAACCTACCAGCACTTTTCTTACAGAAAGTCCGTGAGCCCAAACTTGTCGACGCTGTTACCACAGGGCACTGATGGGGTTGACAAATTGCCCTAGTCGGATTCCTACATGATGCGTAGCTTTCCCCATCAAGTAATGTGCCGAGATTACTTGATGGTAAAAGCGTGTAACCAGTGACTAGATTCCTTATTATGTATTCCTTGTTTTTGTTGATTAACTCTGTGTGGAACATATTTTCGCTGGGAGAGCGCTTTGCCATGTCTGCCCCTGCCTCTAGCAAAGCACAGGTTCATTATTATTTAAAATTATACATATAAATTACATGACACACGGAAGGAAAGAAAAGCAACAACGCTAGAAAATTCTCACACCAATACCAAATTATTAAAGTAGCTTGAGTCCAGGGTGTTGTATTTAAATGAATTTTTTTCTATTGCGATTTTCAGATTATTATCAATATCTTTAAAATATCCGAACATTTCCAGACTGGACTCGAGCGGAGTAAGTATGTAAATCTAGGTACAAGAAGACAATATTTTAAGATAGAAGCAATGAGGGGCTTAATTTATACAATTTATCAACGTGGTTTAAAACTGATCAAATTTTTGTTTTTAAAACAGTTTAATACTATCGAAAAGCAACGGGCACCTAGAAGTATATGATTCCGTACTGACAGTTTTTATTCCTGGAGAAATATGATTGAAATTTTGAATTAAAGGTTCTGTGAGAAGTAGATAAATTATTGAAAAAATATTTCACATTTATTGCTATTTGTTCAAGACCAATATTTTTAAAATTTCGAAAAATATAAGTAAGATCACTGAGGACGTCATCTGCTCATTCAGTGTCGTCGTCCAGGTACCAGACATTCAGCTTGGATTTCAAATTTGAAATAATGGGCTGAATTCCCAAACTGAAAGTGCTGGACCTAGTGGGTCACCTGCTGAACACCGACTGCAGAATCGATAACATGGTTTTCGTAGAACAAGTTAGTATTTTGACTGTAATATCCAAACGTAGTGATTTTCCGTGTGTCATAGCCACCAGCAGGTTATTCTATCGATAGAGTATTATAATGTCCAAATTTAACATGCAGTCAGTATGCTAGCAGGTAGTTGTTGACGATGTGATGGGGCCGTCGTCGCTTAATGCAACTGGTTCCAGTACAACACGATGGATGCAGGCTCAGGACCGTGCTTGCGGCATTTCTTGGGAGGCCGATGTACAGAGTTCTTTGAAGGCTGCAATGGTGATGATGTTAACTATATAGTCATGTTTTAAAAAGAAACACGGAATAGGCAAAAAAATTATGTTAAAGTAAGATATTTAAATGGTAAAAGGACTTCATATTACCAGAGTGTTGAAGAGGGCGTACTTAAGACATCTATAACAGATGATTTATCTGAGTTCGCCCGTCACTTCGAAAGCAATGGGCTATTTTACTTTTAATACTGGCAAAACAAGTAAAATGAATCTATATTTTTTCTATGAAATGTCTTTTAACTAGGAACTAAAAAATACACTTACTATTTTATTTAAAAAATAACTTAAAACAAAATGAAACAGGCAAGGAATCACTACTACACATATCGGTCAGGAAAGTGTCAAGAGGCGACAGAGAAACTTAAACAGGAGATGGTCAGCAGCATCTTCTAAACAAAAGTTTAAAATAATAAAAAGTGTATACACCTTTGGGTAAGCGTAGCAACCACGGGAAAATCCCCCCAGTGAGATAATCTACGAAGGATGTTCAGCAGTGGATTTTTAAAGGCTTTCATGGATGGTGGAAAACCAAACTTAAAAACTGAATTTGCTGTTTGCAGAATAAATCCCAAAATTGCAATATATACCGGGCATGCTATGCTTGTACTAAATAAAAACTCTAGATGTCTCATAAAATACAAACATACATAATTAATTCAAATATAGATTGCCATATAGTGGCGGCATAAGAAAATCCGCTACCTTATTTCATCCCGTGGGTGTCTGAAGAGGTGACAGAGAGAAATTGAAATAGTAAATGCGCAGTAGCATTTTCCTGATAACAACCAAAATAAATAAAAAAACAGCATTTGCCAACACGTCTTCCAAGCGTGGCAGCTATGATATTATTTTCCCTTTGTGAAAATTTATAGGGAAGGCCTTTGTTCTGATTTGGAAATTGATGCACTCTAACTAGAATACTCTGAATAGAACAATTAAATAAACAAAACAATCAAACTCGACGACATTCATTTGATTGTGTTCGCTGGAATTACTTGTGAAACTTTTCTATGAACTGTGCAGTGTAATGTACAGTTAAATTAAAAAAATTAAAACGCAGTGTGCTGAGTGCGGAGTGTAAATATTGCGCACCATAATTTTGCTGTAGTGTAATTTTATAAGTTGGTAAATTTTGTTTCCGTAGTTGTTTTCCATTTTAATTTTAGTTTTGTTACATTTTAACTTAATTGTAAAGTAAAATAAAATATTAATAATATTTTCTGATTCACGAGGATAAGGAAGATATTAAGTTTCAGGAAGAAATAACATAAATCTAAAATACTTCCTTGCACAACTTGCTTATACGTTATAGAGCCACCTTGCAGCTACGATATTATGGTTGAAGTACGAATGATTCGCTCGACTGGGTGAGGAAACCAGCGTGAAAGAAGGTGCAGTGCAGTTGTGTCTTATGAGTATTGAGAACCAGAGTTCCTTTACTGGAAACGAGAATTCCATCTTAGTCCTCAGGGGTGACAACGCATCTGCACATTGATACTAAGTCGAGGATGGATGTAGATGTCTATGGACCACAACATCCATTTACCATCATATGGACTGCGTGCCCGTTTGTCAACCTTATTCTATAAGAAAATATAAAATACACTAACATATTATGACACATAACAATCGAAAATATGTGACTATTTTATTTCAAAAAACCATAATAACCACAATACGAGTTTAAAATAGCACCATAATGCCGCTATGTTTTGTATTGCGAGTGACGAGAAACGAAAACACTTGGCATTCTATCTTATTCCTCAGGAATAACAACGCATCTGCATTTTGCTCCTTTAGAAGAAATACGTGGTTGTAGGACTTCCTTTCTGACTAGGAGTTTTCTCGGCAGGTCCCTCCTTCACCCTGTCTCTGCCGTTAAATAGTAGTGCTTTGCACTACAATTACATGTCGTCCTCAGAGGTGACAATTTCTTTTTTTGGCAGATGACAGATGTCCAGTAACATACAATTAGTTGGAATGTAAGTTGGTTTGACACTTCAGTTTTATAAATTAAAGATGTTTGTGCCTACGGCGGCAGCATCCGCTTACCATCAGTTGCACTGTGTTCTCATTAACACGCTTATTTCTATACAAAAATACAAACAGCAACTGCTATTCGATACCGTTACCTTAACATACTATTAAAGTCCACTGCTGAATAAAGGCCTACCCTATAAATTACCTCATAGGGGGATATAGTTGCCACGCTTGGCAAGCGGGTTGGAAACTCAGTTTTTATATTTTTAGTCGTTATTAGGAAGTCGCTGCTGCCCATCTCCTGATTTGTTTCCCTATGTCGTCTCTTACGACACCCACATGATGATATAGGATAGTAGATATTCTTACATCGCCACTACACGGGAAAGTAAGGCTGTTCTATAGCAGATCAATAAACGGAGAAAAAAATTACACCTCTTATGGTAAAAAATAGTGGACGGAGTTTTTAATGTAACCAATGAGATGAAATTCTAGTTGATCTAGTTGTTACCTTAAGCTTATGATATTCCTTAGGTGAAGCCTTTTATTAACCTTTTAATACGAAGCAAAAGCCAATTTCGAAGCACGAAAAAGAATGAAATAAAAAGTCAATTCTAAGACATAGTTAATAGAATTTGATATTACTTTATTCCGTATAGTTCTTTAAAATCGGCTTTAACTGTTAAATAAACATTTAATTTTAATATTTTTTGTATAATTTAGTACTCATTGTCTTTATTGGTTGAGTTTATCATTACCTTCGTTTTCGATGTGTTCTTATTATAATTTTTTAATTTAATTATTGTTACGGACCAGACCCCTTCTTCTTGCAATATGTTACTAACATATGTACCTAACTCCTATTCTAGGAAACAAAATTTCTATGTCAATATGACACGTATTTCTCCATATCAGAGTATTATTATCTGAAGTTTAGAAATTGCTCGGATTAACGCTGAGCTCAATGTTTGTTTCACAAGAAATTAATCTACTGTTCAATGCAATAAGTCTCAGGCATAACTTGAAAGGTTTACCAATAATCATCGTGCTCTATGATATTTTAATATTTGATTCGCAGCTTCGGGTTGAATTACATTTTAGATCACATAACTTGAGTAAACTCATAAGTTTATTTAAGTACCACCCTGTTACGATTCCTTCGCCCAAATAGCAGTGCTTGCACTGCAGTGTTCAAGTTTTCATGGTAGATGCCAGTATAATAACAGGCTGTGATACATTCCGTCTCACTTCTCAGAGGTGACAATTCATCTATAGCCATTTTGTTTATAGTTAGCTGCAGGGCCTTCAAGAAACGAGCTTACTCCTTTTTAAAAGACCAGCAACGCTCCTGCAATTCCCCTGGTGTTGCAGTTGATCATGGGCGGCGATCGACACTTACCATCATGAAACCCATACCTGCCTGTTCTCTTATTTCTAGCACACTGTACCATCAGGTGGGCTGTAAGTTCGTTTATTACTTCAGTTTTATAAAAGTAACTCCTGAAAATACATTAAAAAGTATTGAAAATATACTAACTTTGATGCTGGGTTTTCAAACGTACCAAGAATAGGAAAATAACATAGGAATCATTATTTCAGACACAGACATGACAAATTAATACGTTGTATGCCTTTGAGGCGTAATTATCGAGTGACAAAGGATAGAAGCAAGTTTCTCGGTTAGGCAAATAAAAATGGAGTCGGGTTTCATCAAAGCCATATATCACGTCGCCTGCCGCTGTCACGCGAGGGGATCACGAGTAAACATTCATCAAGCGTTTCTTTTTAAATGATGAATAGTTTTAAGTTTTTATCGTTCATTACATTGCAAAACTTGAATATCTGTGGGTTTCTTCGTGTAGAGCGAAATTTTAAGCATTTTTTTAAAAAGAATAAAGTTGTCAAACAAACACACAGTCCAGCTGGTGGTAAGTAGATGCTGAGCCCATAGACACTTGTATCAATCCTCGATTAAGAATCTAAATGCAAATGCGTTGTTACTCCTAAGGACTAAGATGGAAGGCCTCGTTTCCAGTAAAAAGGTTCTTTACACTCACCATCAAAACACAGCAGCATTAAGCTACTATTTTACGCTGGTATTCTGCGAGAGCGTGGTCCTTCCCCTATCCCCGATCGAGCCAACTCATTCGTGTTTCAACGACTGTGAAACATTCTATCTTAATCCTCTAAGGTGATAACGCATCTACAGCCTTCTTTATGAAGTTGGTTCTGTGCCCATGGGCTGCAGTAGCCACTAGCTATCACGTAGTAGTTCCTTAGTTACTTTAGTTTAATAAAAAAAGTGCCCAATGTGAACTAAGTATGTTGCAAAGCAGAAATAACAAAGGTTTCTGTATTTCGTATGGCGAGTGTGTAGAGAACTGGAAGAACTTTTAACTGGAAACAATGTATTCCATTTAGAATATCAGGTTACATTTAATAAGTAGTAGAAAAATCTTAGTGCTTATGTTAGCAACCCAACGCTAACGTACCTGGCTGGAATTTGGAATCCGTTATTCGTCTACATGAGATGCCATGGTGTTACACGTGGCTGGCGCCATTCTCAAAACCCACACTTACAGGACCTATATGAATTTATCGAAAAATAATAATATAGACTTCTGGCTCAACTGCTTTGTCACAACAGAGTTCAGCCATCTGCGCAGGACATATACGTTATCCTGCCTGAGTGTATTACGCAAGCGCAGTTGCGAGCTCTATTCTTTCCCACTCTAACGTGTACGGTAACAGGCCCACCCAGCAGCTCTAGGCCCAGCCCCTGAACTGATAAACCAAAGATTAATCCTGCTCTGAACCAAAAGTACCTAGTATCCATAATGACCATCTACCAATTAAAATTGAAAAGAGTTGGCTGATTATACCATATTTTTATTATTATATTATAAAATAATTTATTATATATATTTATTAATATAATAATAAATGTCTATCATAACACTTATATACTATTTATATCTTAAATTAATATTAGAATTATTAAAAATTTTGATAAACCTCATTTCTAGAAAGGAACACATGTCATATTTACATAATTACCATTACTTGTTCTGTCCAAGAAATGAATACCATCCAGCCTGATATTAATTAATATTATATTAATAAATCTCAGGTGCCAGGTGGAATCGAACCTGCTGAGAATTGTCACATTTCAGGTTTTCTTACTGGTCCTCAAATAAAGCCCTGCTGTTTTTATCATCTGAACTTAATATATATGTTTATAGATATGTTATATATGTTTATAGATTAAAATGAGCAGCATGTTCACCCTTGACAATGTTTTTAAAATGTTCTGTTTATAAAGAAAAGTAACAAACCTAAAATCCAACTAAGTTAGTGGCTACTGCAGCTTATCTATATAATATCTATGTATATATATTTGTTTTGCCTTTGTTAAAAGTTTTGCACCATGAAATAAACCTATTTGTTGATTGCTTAGACTTCTTTTGTAATAAATTACGAAGTACTTGAAATGAAATGTGTACCTTATTTGATATTGACATTAATCTAAAGTTTGCAAATATTTTTAATTAATCAACAAATCGATTTGTAAAGTTGCGTTTGTCCCTACGTCTGACTTATTTGGTCGTATCAGATTGCTGAATCGTCGAGTCAGACTATTAGAATAGGCAGCCAGAGTACACCTGTGCTTGTGCATAAACACTCGTGCACTATGATCCTGTTCTGGCAGATGTTTCCGTCCAAATTTATTATTTTCTAAGTTTTTATTATTTTGATTTGTTATTAGAAAGATGCTGCAATCTACATCCTGTTTCATTTTCATATGTTGCCTCTTACGATACACACGGGTTGATATGGGTTACATACCTTAACTCTTGCTACCCGGAGGGGTAGGCAGAAACTACGGATTTTTATTTAGCACGATCCTGACACACCTCTCTCGCTTCTCTCACATCCATATACCTACACATACATGCTTGTCAGTTAAGGGTACGCTAGATTTAGACCATCTTCATTACATCACCAATTTGGTCGATAAAGTAATGTTCTATTTACGCGAACACTACATATTGAATAAAATTATTTTTACGGATTTTATCGCGTTAAAATTTACTAATTTTTAAATTCCCAACTTTTTGGTTGCTGAGTTGCAGTCATGGTCATGGGCACTCGAAACGTCGGAAATTAAAAAATAATAAATTTGACATTTCCGAATTTAATGTCCATACCACCGTAGCATTATTTTCTTTATCCTAGTCACAACATCCTTTTTACAAACCTAAAGTATGGTAGGGTCTAATCACACAATTTTTCATCCTATCATTCAGAGTCACCCCTAACATTCGTCTTAATGACAGCATTAATTTACTTTTATGTTTCTTCATGATATGGGGTAGTAGAGACGAATAGTTTTTCCAGGTCTAGACGTCCTTGTGCAATTTATGCGCATAAACTACCTTTTTCTTTTTGTGAAAGGTAAGAACACACAGTCCACCTGCTGGTAACTATATATATCCTACATATGGTAACTGTATATAGGCTACATATATCCTCGACTGTGAATCAAAATACAGATACGTTGTCACCCGTGAGGACTAAGATGGAATGCTTCGTTTCCAGTAAAAGTGGTCTCCGTTTCTCTACACTCATCATACGAAACACAACAGCCTTAAGCTGCTATTTTACGCTGATTCTTGAGATGGTCCTTTCCTGGTTAGCCATTCATTCGTGTTACAAACTATACTATTAATATAGCTACTGCATGACTCTACCACGTATAAAATTCTAAAGCCTAAAAATACCACGTATAAAAAGCTCTACAAGAGAAATTTTAGTGGTGGTAATGTTTTTTTAAGAATAGAAAAGAAAGTCGTACGTACTATTGAAAAGCTAGATAAGTAAAGCCAAGATAATGTTGTGTATCTCATACAGGATCCATCCATCCATTACAGCCTACAAACTTTTAGGTATCTATCCTTATCTGATTGGTATTTACCCAGCCGATAAAATTTTTGTGGCTCAGTGACGTTACCAAGCAGTATAGTTTTGATGATCTTTAGGACTGCAGTCTTATCTTCTTCGTATCTCGCTTGTAGGTTGGTAGATTTTGATTCTGGCACACCATCGATTATTATATTTTTGCTCCTCATAGTACATTCGTTGAGTTCGGCTACTAGATTTTCTTGCGCATTCAATATAGAGGACGAGCTTGATGGAGTAATACCTTGAATTAGAAGATTAGATTTGAATTGATTCTATTTTCTTTTCTGTAATATTGCTAAATTTTTTTTGAGATTGTCCATTTCAACTTTTAGTTTAGTTTGTTCTTCAGTTAAGGTGTCAGTAGTCAATTTAATATCGTGTATTTGTTGTTTTATACTCGACACATCCTCGTTGATTTTTTTGAAGTTTTCGACTTGCATATTAGTAATTGTTGTTAGATATGTCATCATTTCACTCATTTGTTTTTGCATTGTTGTCATTTGTTTTCTCCTTTCTGCGAATTCGTCGTTTTCATTTTCTAATTTTCGTTTATTGCGGAAAGTTATTTGTGATAACTCAGTTGTATCTTGACCCATGGTTTTGCTTGCTAGATCTGGGTAAGAACCACATCGTGCCGAAATAGTGTCACTTCCAGTAGGGGATCGGTGGACGTTCATGTTGATCTGTGGTATACTCACGATAGTTGAGCCTAGCGTGATGCTATACGTAAGCGAGACAAAAATAAGAGGTTGTCTTTTTTACCCCAAGTGGTGCTGCGTAGGAGTACAAAGTTGTAAATCACTCGCGCAGTACAATCAATAAGTGATACAGTTACATTCACGTTAGAGTTAAAAATTAGTTAAATATTATGACTTGTATTTTTAAAATATCTAGCGACACGTCCACTTCTTGCGCCCTCCAGAGAGTAATGAATGAGAGTAATGTAAATGTGGATTTGAATACTTGTCATCGATTTCATGTTTTAAAATCTGGTGCTATTTTTCTGTGGACATTCTTCTAAAGAATGAAAAGCCGCCAGAATGGTCGTTACTATAATGAAAGTAACAGTAATATTTTTACATTCAATAAGGGCGACAAACGAGCACACAGTCCCGCTAGTGGTAAGTGGATGCGATAACATTTACATTTATTCCCGATTAAGAATCAAAATGCAGGTGCGTTGTCACCCCTGAGGACTAAGATGGAATGCCTCGTTTCCAGCGAAAAGGTATTCCGGTTCTTTACACTCAACATATGAAACACAGCAGCATTAGGCTGCTATTTTACGCTGGTATTCTGCGAAAGCGTGTTCTTACAACGGTCGAGCTGACCCGTTCTTGCTACAACCATAATATAGCTGCAGCATGGCTCTACCACTCAAAGACTTACTTAAAAGATTATGAGAAGAATTAAAATTTTGTTGGTATAATTAAAAAACAAAACGACCGTACAGAAATGTTCCATCCCTCAGAAACATAAATACAATTTTTTACATTCCTTTTTCCTAATTGTACACACTATAAGATGTTAACAATTTCAAACATTTAAATAAGATGTACAAAGCCGAACTTAACCATAATTAGAGTTCGCTTCAAGCAAACCCCTAGGGAAAGAGATTTTATATGTAGAGCAAGTTTGTAGCATTGTGCGTACTTAATAATGATTATTTAAAAATTAGCATAATATACATACATACATACATAACATACATAAACACTCACGCCTGTCAACCAGAGTGGTAGGCAGAGACTATGGACTTCCATATGGCACGATCCTAACACACCTCTCTCGCCTCCTCCACATCCATATACCTACGCATACACGCTCGTCGGTTAAAAGTACTCTTAATTTGGCCCATTTTCAATATATTGCCAATTTAAACGATAAATTTTCGCCTAGCGCGTCTGTTCCAGACTCTGTCGTTTACCTCTGCCACATAAATTTGCTTTGTCACTTTTTCCTCATTCATTCTTTCTACATGACCAAACCATCGAAGCATTCCTTTCTTAATCCTGGTCACCACATCATCTTGCAAACCACACTCTTCTCTTATCACACAGTTTCTCACATTCATTAGATTTAGATTTGTATATACTGTGACCGTATTTCTACAGCATTTATTCTACTCTCGTGCTTCTTCTGCCACACCCAACTTTCACTACCATACATTAAAGTAGGGACTAGCACAGCATTGTGAATTGCCATATGTGCCTTTTTGGACACATTATGACTTTCCACAATAGAGTGTAGAGCCCCATTTACTTTATTTCCTGCGTTCACTTGTGGTTCTATATCCTTATCATATGTACCATCCCTACTAAATACACATCCCAAATACATAAACTCATCTACTTGCTCGAGCAATTCCCCTTCTATTCTTATTTCACATATCGTTTTACTTTCTTCTCTTTCAAAAACCATAACTTTCGTCTTACTTGCGTTCACTTTCATTCCCCTTTCTTTTAATGACCTGTTCATTAATGTAACCATCATTTGCAACTCGGCAGCCGACGACGCAAGTATGACTTGATCATCGGCGTACAAAAGGCATTTGACGGTTAACTCACCCAATCATAACCCGCATTCTTCAACTTTCAAATTTTCCAAACAACTGTCCATAAATAGGTTGAACAGCCACGGGGAAGCCACACAGCCCTGTCTGACACATTTATGGATGCCAAACCAGTCCGATTAGGCCCCGTTGATCCTGACACAAGCACTGGAGTCCCTATACAGAGACTTCAATGCCTGTATCAACCCAGCGTTCAACCCAAATGAGTTCAGTGTTTGCCATAACACTCCCCTGTCCACTCTGTCATAAGCCTTTTTCAAGTCCACGAACGCACAAAACACCTTTTGGTTTTTGGCCAAAAACTTCTCCGCGATCATGCGCATGGAAAATACCTGATCCGTACATCCCATTCCCTTTCTAAAACCCTCTTACAAATCCAAATTTTCCATCAGTATCTTTCATAACTCTTTCAGTGCTTTTAACAATACAGTTTTCCACAATGCTAAGAAGGCTGATACCACGGTAGTTTTTACAGTCCTGATGCGATCCTTTTCCCTTATATATTAGGACTATCACAGCTTTGCACCAGTCTCCCGGTACCCGCTTAAGTTCTCAACACAAATTAAACAATGTGTACAGCTGGTCTGCCACCACTCCCTCTTCAGCCTTTAGCATTTCAAGTGATACTCTATCATATCCGGTTGCATTACCTGCTTTCATACTTTTCATTGCTTTCATTCTTTCATCTATACCTATCTCTCTATCTCTTTCCTCATTTTTCGAAATTTCTATTTAATTTAATTAAAACGTCTCATCACTCATAAACACGCTTTCAAAGTATTCCTTCCCTACTCCCTTAACTCGAAACTTCGTCATTAACGTCTTAATCAGAAACTTAGCCATTCTGGTCTTGTATAGCATTAATTATAGGCTGTTTTGAATGTCCCCTGGCAGTTCTTACGAGTTTCCAGAACATTTTAATATTTGCCTGGAAGTTATCCGATATTCTTCTATCATTGTTATCCGTTCTTTCTTGCTTTTTCCTTTCAACTACTTCTTTTACTCTCTTATTTAGATGTCTAAAGACTGCCTTTTTCTTTCAATATCATACCGCTAGAATGACTAGCCTGACTAGCCTTGGTTGCTAGCAAATCTGGCCATGCTCTCTTCTTTGCTTCAACTTCCATCCGTACCTCATTATCCCACCATAAAGTGTTATTTTTCCTTTCATTCGTTCTTTTAGTTACACCATATACTTTGGTATCTGCATCCACCAAACCCTTCTTGACATTATACCACACAGTCTCCAAGTCTAAATCATTCATACACAATTCACCCATACCACTTATATTTTCTCTCAGTTTACATTTGAACTTCTCTTTCACACCTTCATCTTGTAATCTCTCTGTTCTTATACGCTGTAACGCAGCGGTAGACACAGATGTCCGATGCCGGCAACGTCTGAATAGACCATTAATTCGGCATAAGACCAAGTAATGATCCGTCCCTACGCTGGACCCCCGATTTTTTTCCACAAATACGGTGAGGAGGCTTTCACCATTCTCATTTATGCCTTCATCACCAAACGTTCCCAATATCCTTTCATAATATCCATGCCTCTTCACGCCAACCCTTCCATTAAAATCTCCTAATATAACAATATTTTCATTACCCTTGCATTTCATTAGCATCATCCTTACCATCTCCCAAAACTGCTTAATGTGGGCTTAGACATGTCTGGGGCGTAGGCTCCTAGAACAATCAACTTCTTTAAGCCCACTTTCATTCGTATTCATAGAAGTCTCGGGCTTACACATTCATACTCTTTCACACAATGATCCATTCTTTCTGAAAGGATGATACCGACTCCCTGGCATGCCCGCTCTGTCTCGTCTACACCAGACCAGTACGCAGTATACATGCCATTTGCAGTGGATTCCTTTCCCTTCCGTTTCGTGTCATTTACACATAACACATCTATTCCTCTATCATACATCATATCGCATACTTCATCCATATTATCATTCATTGCTCCACATACATTCAGTGTAGCCAGACGGGCTTCCTCAATCCACTTTTCGCCCCTACGGGAGACAGAACGTGACGGACAGGTGGCGAACCTCGTCACCGGTTTTCCTCCCGGAGATTCTGTGCACCCCTGCCCCATTAAAGGGGCGGCCGGGAACTCGAGGCCATTTCTTTTCTTTTGTGCCTCATGGTGCGAAAGTATTTGGTGGTATTTCTTACGCCGCTACCACACGACGAGGAGCCAAGTCTGTTCTTTCGACTTTATCGCTTGTTTAGCACCGACCCGGGGACAAGTGTAGGGTCGGCCTAGGATTAGGTGGTCGAAGCCTACGGACGCGAGCGTCTCATCCCCCACACACACTCAAAGACTGTGTTTAATTGAAAACAAAACGACCGTACAGAAATGATCTATCCCTCAGAAACATAAATACAATTTTTTACATTCCTTTTTGTTATTTGTACATACTATAAGATGTTAACAATTTCAAACATTTAAATAAGATGTACAAAGCCGAATTTAACCATAATTAGAGTTCGCTTCAAGCAAACCTTTAGGGAAGCAAGTTTGTAGAAGTATGCGTACTTAATAATGATTATTTAAAAATTAGCATAATATATGTGTATAAATATAAGATTATTTTTTGAGATTTATTGTTGCAGAATCCCTATTATAATATGTTATATCATATCATTGTAAAGAAACGTGTCTATAGATTTTGGGATTAATTGTTAATTTTCATAAGTCTTTTATAATTAGAAATAAACTGAAAAAAGAGCTGGAAAGATTTACTTTGCCAATATCCGCTCAAAATTTATTTAATGCTCAACGTTTATTGAGCGTAAAGGACCATGTCTCAGTTCCATAGGTCATCACTGGCAACACGCACTGGTTGTATAGTCTCGTTTTTTAAGTTTTGAGGTATACCTGACGAGAAGATGTGACGTAATTTCCCGAACGCTGCCCAACCGAGTTGAATCCATCGATTGACCTCTCGGTCGAAGTTGGACTTACCTAGTCGGACTATTTGTCCCAGGTTTACCTTACATACTTGTATGTTTACATACTTGTCAACAACTTCGAGCTTAGTGCTCTCAACAACTACCAGCATAGGTGTGACATGGACATTAAATATGATCTTTGTTTTGTCCATGTTCATCTTAAGACCTATCCGTTGGGAGACACTATTGAGGTCATTGAGCATAGTGCTTAGGTCCTCCAGTGATTCTGCCATAAGGACTTTATCGTCGGCAAATTGAAGATGAGTGGTGTACTCGCCATTGATGTTAATACCGTATCCTTTCCAGTCCAGAAGCTTGAAAACGTCTTCCAATGCAGCGGTGAAGAGTTTCGGGGATATCATGTCACCCTGTCTTACAACTCTCTGCAAATGGATGGGTTTCGTACTCTGGTTCTGTGCTCGGATAGCCATCGTGGCCTACTGTACCAGCTTTTCAGCACCTCGATACCGACAGTCAACTTGGTACCGCTGATGGGACTGTAGCACCGCAAATTTCGACGGAATCAAAGGCTTTCTCTTGGTCCACATACGCCAGACATAGTGGCAAATTGTACTCCTCGGACTTCTGTACAATTTGCCGAAGAATGTGTGTGGTCTATGGTGCTAAACCTTTTTGAAACCAACTTGTCGGGAGGCTGGAAGTCGTCGAGTCTGCGTGCAAGACGATTCGTAATGACTCTCGAAAACAGCACGTCGACGCGGCTCAGAAGGGAAATCGGTCTGTAATTCTTCAAGAGAGCGTTGTCGCCTTTCTTGAAGAACCACCGCACTTCTGCTCCACGCCTCCGGTGTAATGCCACCATGGAGGATGGAATTAAAGAGCTTCTGAAGGACTTCAAGTACCGGTTTTCCACCCGCTTTCAGAAGCTAATTACCGCACAATGGAAAACATGAAATATCGGTATATTTACGAGTACGAGTTCTACCGTGGCACAAGTGCTGCAGAAATAGCTCGAAGGATTAATAATGTGTACGGCGCTGGTGTTGCAAAAGAAAGCACGGAACGTTTTTGGTTTCAACGTTTTCGTTCTGGAAATTTTGACCTTCAGAACCAATCCCGGACGGCCGGAGACCAAAGTGGAAAATGAAGAATTAAAGGCTATTGTGAAAGCGGATCCATCACAAATCACTTCAGAGATAGCTGCAGGCTTCGGGGTAAGTGATAAGTAATCCACTTGAAGCAAATCGGGAAAGTAAAAAAACTTGAACGATGGGAACCTCATGAATTGAGTGAATCGAACTTGCAAACACGCGTCGACTGCTGTGTTACTTTGCTCAACCGACACAATCATGAAGGGATTTTAAATCGCATCATTACTTGTGATGAAAAGTGAATACTGTACGATAATCGGAAGCGCTCGTCTCAATGTTGAACCCTGGAGACCCAGCCAAATCCTGCCCTAAACGAAAATTGACTCTGAAAAAGCTACTTGGTTTGGTGGACTAGCGCTGGTGTCGTTCACTACTGATTTTTAAAGTCTGGCCAAACGATTACGGCAGATATCTTTTGTCAGCAACTGGAAACCATGAAGGAAGAACTGGCTGCTAAAACCGAGATTGGTCAATTGCTCTAGGCCACTGCTGCTTCACGACAACGCAAGACCACACACTGCACAACAAACAACCACTAAGTTAAATGAGCTACAATTGGAATGTCTGCGACATCCACCATACTCACCGGACCTTGCTCCAACAGATTACCATTTTTTCCGGAATTTGGACAACTTCTTACAGGGAAAAAATTCAACTCCGACGCGGCAGTCCAAACCGCCTTCAAAGAGTTTATTGATTCTCGCCCCCATGGTTTTTTTGTAAAGGTATCAATGAACTGGCAAAAGTGCATAGATAACAACGGTGCATACTTTGATTAATTAAATATATTTTACAAAAAAAATTGACTTTATATTCCTCCCGTACAAAACGACAATTTCATATGTAAGGACCTAATATAATGGATTTCCGCAAAGTAACGCCTGATTCTATTAATTATGAAAAAAAAGCCTCTAGGTCAGTGTTTTGGCAAGTTAGTGGAATGGATAATTTCTACACAACACGGACACTCAACTTTATTACAAGAAGAATAACATTCTTTTGTTTATTTAGTATATTTTATTTACTATTAAGAAGTTTTATGTAATAACCATCATGTAGGGATGGGACCACTTAATAGTACATGTTCATATTGTAAATGCTCTACGTATGTATCACCCTGACGTCTTAGTTGAATTATCACCCCTTTAGATCGTCACATATCGTGAACAATAACTACAAATAGATAGATGCAAAATGTCCACTACGTGTAACGTTATGTTTTTTTAACTCATTGTATATTCACATACCATCCTATATAATACTAACGACCCGCCCTGGTTTTGCCACGTAGAATCTATTACAGTAATTAGAAAAAAAAAATACAAAATTTTAAAAAGTGCAATGGACGGTCTTAGCGCTAAAAGCAATTTGTTCGAGACAAATTTTAGACCAAAGTCCATTTACGTTATCAATTTTTTGATTTCTCAAAAAATGGTCCATGTTTTTCGGATAGACTATAGCCTAGATAATTACTGGCATAGCTCTCTATCTGTTCGTCAAGTTACATTACAATCGATTCAGCCATTCCGAAGATTAGGTTGGTTAGACAGGCAGACAATACTTTTAATAATGGTTATTCGTGTCCTAGTAACATGTAACTAACACTCTCAGCTTGACTAGTAGTAGAAGAAAAAGACGTTTATTTCGATATTACATACAGATACTTCAATTTTATATATTATATATGTTCAACTAAAGCAGTTGCCTCTAAATTTATAAATATATTTCCGACCTTTTTCTTTAATAAAGCGTACTAAAGAAACCCGTCTTTGATGTGTCTTAATCTTGAACACAATATAAATCTCTTCAACACCCTTACGGAACTAAATAATGTTTCGCGAGAGGAATTCCTGATAAAAGGAACAATCGACATCGACATCCGAATCAAAATGAAAAAAAAGGAAGCCTCGGAAGCGAGCGTTTTCGACCACTTTGCAATATTATTCAAAATAACAAATCGCGAACGGGCGGTGTATTTATTTTGAGTGCTTTTGTTTTCGAGCGCTCTCTGATCTTCTTATGTTTGAACATTGTAGTCAAATGCGCGATATTAAATTACCGTCTTATTGTCCTTTTTCATGCTTGATGTTGCTGCGAATGATCTATTTTCATCAATTAAAATACTTTATATGAATTATAAATAAAAATATATATAAACTCATTATTTGTCACAAATATTTTAACAATAAATGGTACCCTGGCTTCTAAACTAGTTGTAAGAACTGTATCCTAGAAACCAGTGTCTTCCAACGAAAATCAAAAACTGTGCGTGCGTGTATGTTCATGCGTGCTCCCGCGCGTGTGTGTATGTGTGTGTGCGTGTGCGTGTGCGTGTGCGTGTGCGTGTGTGTGTGAGAGAGAGAGAGAGGCCTAAGTTCAGCAGTGAACTTTTGATAGGCTCTTCATGTTACCACATTATTGTCGTCGAAGTTACTTAAGTATAACAAATTTCAGCTCAATAAGAGGTCAGCAAGTGATTAGTAAATTGGTTACAAAGGGGACAGTTTCTTTTTGTATGGAGAATGGGCCCACCAAAAACTGTGATGACTCGTAATGAAATGTATGTAGATTTATTCCTTATAATCTCTAGATTACTATAGTAATATTAGTTGTACCATATATAAAGGGAATACTGAGAAAATAACAATCAAACGGCAATCTCATTATAACCTAAAATCCCATACGGGCGACTGTCTAATAGTTTTTTTATTGATATCCTATGTTATAATAGTGCACTGTGAATAGTAAAAAGTGTAAAAAAGTTGTAGGTTCTTAATTCGAAGAACCTACATGGATTTTTTTTTAGTAGTACCGGAGTAAACAGTACGAATAAACAGACGCGGTGATGTATTGATTCTTAACTGTATTTATTATTTATTGTGGTGTATTGAATACTAAGCACAGAATACATTACAAATGTATTCAAGTGAAGCAAAAAGTAAGCCAAAACTATGCTCAACTAATTCTAAAAACAAGCACACATGTACTTATTTATCTAATATCATTTGCAACCAGTAACACGGTTTTAGGTGCATGTGTGCGTCCAACAGTGAACTTTTAAGGGGTGTTTTGCGAGTTTTACCTCTACAGCGATTGAGAAAATAAATAGCACGTAAGATGTTTTGAACTGGACGTGTTAGGATAAAAAAAACTCTGTATTGTCACTGTATTTGTTATTGTAAAATCATCACATTCTTAAAGCAGTATTAAAAGTGACACATGCCACCAGGTGCAGTGTCAGGACATTATTAATATGTATTGATTGAATAACATGTTTGTTCAAAGCACCATTAAAACCAAAATGACTGGATAGTAACATATCCGATTTTACGATATTAACCACGAAAATAAATAGCATGTAAGGTGTTTTGAACTATTTGTGTTAGGATAAAAGAAACACTGTATTGTCACTGCATTTTGTTGTTTATTATTGTAAAATCATCATATTCTTAAACCAGTCTATTATAAGTATCACAGGCCGCGAGGTGCAGTGCCAGGACATTCTTTTAATATGTGTTGATTGATTAGCATGTTTACGTCCAACCACAATTGAAGCTAAAATGTAAAATTCTCAAGTAGCAGTCTCGTACCGGTAAGCTCAGTGTGGGGCGGCTACCCTCTAGATGGAGTGACGACCTGGTAAGACATTCAAAAAGTCGATGGATGCAGGTGGCTCAGGACCATGCTTTGTATAATTCCTTGGGGGAGGCCTATGTTCAGCAGTGGACTTGTGTAGGGCTGTAATGATGAAGTTTTAAACTAGTTGTGTACGGACACGGCTCGACCGGGGTAAGACACGCTCTCACGGAAAACGCTACCAGCGTAAAATAGTAGCTTAATGCTCCTGTGTTTCGTATGGTGAGTGTAGAGAACCAGTCCTTTTTTACTGAAAACGAAGCACTCCATCTTAGTCCTCAGGGGTGACAATGCATCTGCATTTTGATTCTTAAACGAGGATAAATGTAGATGTCTATGAGCCACAGCATCTACTTACCATCAGGTGGACCGTGCGCTCGTTTGTCACACATATTCTATAAAAAAAAACAAAGGAGATTGTCAATTGAAAGAGATACGAAAAGATATCAGAACATCTATTCAAATTGCTCGGCGTTTATTTATAAATTAGGCGCTTTATTTATAATAATGCACATAGTAGAAACAGGTCAAGTAAGCAACAATAATCCAAGTTTTATTGATTATTATTCGTCATCATTACAACAATTCACTGCTGAACATAGGTCTTCCCTAAATTAAATATATAATGTAAAATATTGTATAGCCCTTCCGTCAACTGCCATCGCGTTTTGTCCCGTATGGTGTCGTAAAAGTCGTAACAGAGTAAAATAAAGCTACCAGGAGATAAGAAGCAACATCTCCTATAAAATACCACAAAAAGCTTTGGTTTCCACAAGCGTAGCAACTGTGGCAAAAACTACCATATAGTAATGATGCATATTTATATTACTATATAAATATGCATCATTACTACTTGTGTATAAATTATTCCAATCATTGTGAGGTTCATTTAAGTGGTATTCACAAATACGAGCGCACAGTGGCACATAAAATGAGTTATCAATCAGCAATCTCTCTTTTAGGTTAGTAGTTCTTTTTAGTTTAGGTATTAAGAATCTAGATAAATGATTACATAACTTAAAAATACAGTGACGGGAAGTAGAAGCAGCACGCTCATAACTAGCCACAGGATAGAATAGAATCATTTTTATTCAATATAGATTACAATACATAATACTTATTAAAAGTCATTTTTACTTTTACCACTGGTTCGCAAAAAAACCTCTGTCCTGGGAAGAACCAGCAAGAAACCCAGCGAGACTTTTTTTTTAAAAAAAAGCACATTTTACAATATAATATTTTATACAATTGTTTTGAAAACATTTAGAAACAGCATGGTAGCGATCACCTCATTCCCAGGTTATTATCAGTCATGTATTCTCTAGTAGTATAATAACCCTTACTAAACAATTTTGCTTAAAATAATTTAAACCTTTTGACAGAAAAGGTCTGCATATTATTATAGTAATTGTTGATGCCGCTCTGGAAATGGCAGGAGTTACAGTTACAGGCATAAGGGTGATTGTGGGATGTTACCGATGTCTTTAATATTCATGGATTTTAATTCCATGTCCCTGTTATCATTTGTGTCTCCATACAGTTGTAGAAGCTCTCGGCCGACAAGATTGCAGACTCATTCTAAATGATCCATCTGAAAAGTGTTTTTTTTTTCATGAACTAACCGGACAGACTATAGTTTTACAGTGTCTACCACTTAAATAATAATATTTATTAATATTTTATTTATTTCAATCTTTATTACTAATAAACAGTCTTAATGCCTCTTAAATTATATATAAATAGCATGTACTCGTTTCCCTTCATAATACTTTTGTAGTAAACCAGATTCCACTAAGGTAAAAAGAAATAAAAATACATCAAATCAGAAAGGTAAACAAGTGAAGTAGTTTATTTATTTTAGAATTATAACATTATTTGACTAAGTACAAGTTCTTAGACGTTTTATTTACACTAATTTCATTTAAGGTAAAAAATATTACTTGTGTATTAAGTACAAAGGCATACATATATGGGGTAAGGTAAGGAAGAAGTAGCATCTATCTAATAACAACTAAAGAAAAAAAAACTGTGGTTATCGAATATCTCCCCTATAAGGCAATCTGTGGAGGAGGTCTATGTTCAGCAGTAAACTTTTGATAGGCTGTAAAGTTAAAGATAACCAGGTGGTGAATAGCCAAATTGTTTGTAGTGCGAGGAGTATGACACTACAAACATCAATCTGTGTTCCAAAGCTATTATGCCAACTCCTCCGGGCAAGCCTATTTCAGGCAGGGGATCACTTACAGGCTGTTAAAGTAAAGTAAGTACCTGGTGTGATGGTATCCACTGCAAAATAATATCTCTTTCTGCTGAGTTAATTGGCACATCCCGTGTGTGATCAGCTCTTAAAATTGAAGATCCACATGGAATACAAATCTTCTAATGGAATGAGCAGTTTCAATACTTTCTTGCAATATTCTTAGGCAGTTATAACAAACTGCATCAAGTAGGTGTAACTGAAAAATTGGGAATGCAAATAAATAAAGTAGTAAAGAAATATTAAACTCAGAAAGAATGTACATTACCTACAATCAACAAAATAAAATAAAAATAATGTAAACAAAATTCTTGCTTCCTGATGGAGTTTAAATATAATGAACATAAATAGTAGATGTATTATTATCAAATATTGTTATACTAATATGTATTTCTAATAACATCCATTTATTTTATGTTATCTATATCTATAAATATTAAATTCAGAAGGAATGTAGTACACTATAAAAACTGTGGTTTACCGACTTGTCTACTAAGCATGGCAACTATAACAACAAGTATCCTCCTGTGAGAGAAATCTGAGGAAGGTCTATGTTCAGCAATGGGCTTTTGATAGGATGTAACGATTGTGGATATAGTTACTCTGACAGACACTTTTAACATAGATTTGTGTATATTTTGTGTGATTTTATTTTATCTATTAATTAAATTAGATTTTACCAATAACATAACACTTCAATACTTTGACACTTTTAACCATTTAACATACTAATAAAATTGTGTTTGTTATTTGTTTTAGGTAATTCAACATAAATTATAGATTTTCAAAATTCTAGGAGCAAAAGTAAACTTGTATTATACACTCACTTTTTAATTAAACTCGTCAGTTTTCATTTTCGAATGTCATTGGCGAATTAAATACATAATGTGGAATATTTGGCTAACCTGTATAATATAATCCAACACTTGTTGCATTGACATTGACATATGAATTTGTTAGTAATATGAAGGATATTTATTAGTATTTTACAAACTTAAAATAATTAAGTACTAAAACATGTATAGATCGTTAAGTGTCTGTGGGTGTGGGTCGTTTATTATTATTTCTAAAAATCATACCATATCTCAATATTCAGTAAAAATAAAATAAAAATAATGTAAACAAAATTCTTGCTTCCCTGATGGAGTTTAAATATAATGAACATAAATAGTAGATGTATTATTATAACTATTATATTGTTATACTAATATGTATTTCGTAATAACATCCATTTATTTTTATGTTATCTATATCTATAAATATTAAATTCAGAAGGAATGTGAGTACACACTATAAAAAAACTGTGGTTGCCGACTTGTCTACTAAGCATGGCAACTATAGCAAGTATCCTCCTGTGAGGAAATCTGAGGGAAGGTCTATGTTCAGCAGTGGGCTTTTGATAGGATGTAACGATTGTGGATATAGTTACTCTGACAGACACTTTTAACATAGATTTGTGTATATTTTGTGTGATTTTATTTTATCTATTAATTAAATTAGATTTTACCAATAACATAACACTTCAATACTTTGACACTTTTAACCATTTAACATACTAATAAGAATTGTGTTTGTTATTTGTTTTATGTAATTCAACATAAATTATAGATTTTCCAAAATTCTAGGAGCAAAAGTAAACTTGTATTATACACTCATATACTTTTAATTAAACTCGTCAGTTTCATTCGAATGTCATTGGCGAATTAAATACATAATGGAATATTTGGCTAACCTGTATAATAATATATCCAACACTTGTTGCATTGATTTGACATTGACATATGAATTTGTTAGTATATGAAGGGATATTTATTAGTATTTTACAAACTTAAAATAATTAAGTACTAAGACATGTATAGATCGTTAAGTGTCTGGGTGTGGGTCGTTTATTATTATTTAAAAAATCGTACCATATCTCAATATTCAGTAAAAATAAAATAAAATGTAATACATTATAAACGAAAATTAGTAGTTTTCGTTTCCAGTATAATATTTTTGGACTAGAACTTCGAGAGTGGCAAAATAAGATATATTTCACATAAAAGTTTGAAACTTTAAATCAATTGTAGTTTTGTACAGTTAAATTCTGCATTCCATAAGATAAGATACTCACCTCTTGAGAAATCCACAAATATAAAAGTTGGCGCACATCTGCTCCTGTCTCGGCTAGATATTGTCTTCGCACCGTGCGCTGAAATCCACAAATATTATTTAATTGTTTTCAGTGTATGCTGATCTTCCAGATGCAATAAGTACAAAAAACAACAGCGTGACGAATGTCAATGCCGTAAAGTAATACACGGCCGCTGGCACAGACATAGATGTGATGCTTATATTATTATAATATGGCCGTCAGTTATTACCCAGCACGGAAGTCAATGACAAAATAGCGTTTCGTTCCACGGTGTCTTTGAACCATGTTATATGATGTAAGCTAAAACTTTTAGAAATAGGATAAAAATCTCAGTGGTATCCCTTTTTAGTAATAAATATATAATATACAAATAAGTACAAATATAATATGTATATAATAAGTTATCTTTGTAAAAAAAAACATTTTTCTTTTAATAGAAACCGCAAAAATTATTCATTACACGCATTTTTTCCCATATTACATTAACCAGAACACGGAATATCAAAACCACTCATTTTTTTTAGATTTCTTGATTCCGTTTAGATATTCATAAAATCTATAGGCCATTTATTATAATAAATTGGTAACTTTTTTTTCCATGTAATACCGTTAAGGGTCGTTAAAATTTCTAGTGGGCCCAAAAACGACTGACTCCTTTGGAATCGAAAGCATATGCGAAGATATCTAGTTAAAAAAAAATTTAATATAGCGAAATAAATGAGGTAACCTAATATGTGGACTATTGTAATGCTCCTCTTTCTCTACTGTTATAAAAATGGTCATCTGTTGAAAAACTAAAACAATATTATATTATATAAATTACATGACCAGGTTAATAAATATTGATCTCTCGCAAAGTTTAATTCTTCAAACCTTTCTAAAGGCCGTTTCTTATATTTATGGCGTGATCGTCTTAGTGAGAACCCTTATTTACGTTGAGTTTGATTAGTACGTTAGTTATTTTAGGCGTCTCTTGGATGAATTAATATACTCAATAGCAATCGAAAGCCGTTTATAGTACGTACTAAAAACGACACCATGAAGTTATTACGATGCGCGCGCACACTGACACCTCAAAGCGACAACTTCATTGGGTAACTGTCTCTCAAGTTTTCGTGGGAACTGATAAATATATTTAAGATTATTAGTTATTTTTGTTTTGTTACGCCAAAGAAGTATAACTTCCTACGTGTACTACGCGTACATAAGTACACACACACGTTTTTTTTTTAATGACTGAACCGATTGTGATGAAACTTTACGAACTGATAGAGAGCAATACCAAAAGGAATCTAAGCTTTATTTTACCCGAAAAAATTGTGATTTTTTTTGATTTGAAATAAAAATTGGTTGAAGTAATTGGTCTTTGATTACCTTTAATCTAAATTACGCTACATTAATTGATTGCAGGCAAAATTGAAACGGGTGGCTAGTAGACCAATGAAACATTTTGATTATTAATCGAGGACAGATGTCTATGTGCCACAGTAAGGGGTAGGCCATTTAAGAAGGCTATAAAAAAAACTAATGAATATTTTTTTAATGTTGTGAGTTTATCAGAAAGACTGCACCTTTCCATTTAAGAATGGAATACAAAATCAATTTTTAGCTAGCCGTGGCAATTATTCAAATGACTGCCACGGCTAGCCTTACAATACCCCATTCGATAAGTCCAATTTTTCAGTACATTTTCGATTGTTTGTGCCTTTATTTAGTTAGCCTCTATTTCGTCAATGGCAACTTCGATTTCAAGTTTCAAGTCGTCAATCGTCTTTGGATGGTTAGCATAACATTTGTCCTTTTTTTTGTGGGGAGCCCCCACAAAAAAAAGTCCAACGGAGTCAAATCGTAGTTTCGAGGTGGCCAATTGACATCAGCATTTCGGCTGATTATGCTATTTTCTAAAACAGAGCGCCGTCCTGTTGAAACAAAATGTCGTCTATGTCATCTTTCTTTAATTTTGGGAAACAAAAAATTGCTTAGCATGGCGCGGTAGCGATCGCCATTCACTGTAACGACATTTCCTTGCTCATTTTCGAAGAAAAATGGCCCAATAATGCCACCAGACCAAAATCCGCACCAGACAGTCACTCATTGTGGATGCATTGGTTCTCCACGATGACTTGTCGATTTTCTGAGCCCCGGATACGAAAATTTTGCTTATCGACATATCCTCCGAGGTGGAAATGAGCGTCATCTGAAAAGATGATTTTTCGGTATAAATGAACATCTTCGAACCAGCGGTCTTTGGCCCATTGAGCAAACCGAAAACGCATCGGATGTTCATGCGGCTTCAGCTCTTACACTAGTTGAACTTTGTAGGTATTCATACCGAGATCTTTATGCAACGTTCTTCTCAAAGAAATACGTCAAATGTTCAATTCTTGAGAACGATGACGAGTTGATGTTGATGGTTGTTCACGCACACTCTGAGCAACGGCAGCGATGTTTTCGATTGAGCGCACTGGACGATTACGTACACGGGTTGTTTTATCCAACAACGATTACGTTTCACGAACTCGCTTCACAAATTGATCCACAAACTGCGTTTTGGTACATCCTTTTCGTCAAATTTTTGTCGCAAATTTCTTACAGTTTGGAAATAAATTTTTAATATTTCCCAACTTTGTTCAAGCGAAAAGCGATCCATTTCATAAATGTCAAACATAAAACGAACATTCTGTTACATCAGAAATTTAATCATACCTTCCAACCTCAAAATAACCTATAGTTCCAATTCCAAACGTTAGATATCCCAACCTTTATTCACCATCAGGTGGATTGTGTGATTGTTTGTCTTTCTTATTCCATAAAAATTGTTCGCGATGAAAAAAGTGTTTAAAAAATAGTGATTAAAAAACAATATTAAAAGTGTAATAAGGAAAAGTGTTAGTGACAAAACCTAAGTGAAAGGTGCAATAGTGTAATTTTATAAAATGTTTACAACCCTTAGAATTATATTATAGAGCATCGTTTTGTAATAGTTAAGAAAATAACTCTTATTTGTGCAAACAAAAAGTCGACCGATCAGAGCGCGACACGTTATAGAACATTCTGGGCATGGCGTAATATTGAGACCCGAAAATGATGGAAATATTTTTTATGCTCTAGAAGAATTGTTAACATAATACTTAATTAGATTAAGGTTTATAGATTAAGGAAATAAAAGAATATTTAGCGTGATAAAACTTATTTCCTACTTATAGCAAAATTAAAGAATTAATTTACCCAAATATTGTGAAAATTTGGAATATTTATGTTAATAACTTTTTACACTGTTAATATATTAAGAAACATTTATGGTGCGCTAATAGAAAACTAAATTACCGATTTAAAAATTTAATCAAAAAAGAAGAAATAACGTATAGAAAAAATTGTTATTTAAGACAATTGTATAGTGAAAATATTGAACAATAACAAGGCAAAAGAGAGAATAGAAAGTGGCTCACTTTAAAGTAAAGCTCGAGTCTACCTGAGCGCCTTGGGGCCCGGTAACATTGTAGTAGATGAAGTGACTAGTAGCTGGTGGTACAACATAGTAGCTGAAAATAGCAGCTAGTAACCAGTGATAGTAGTAGGTGAAGTGACTAGTAGCTAGTAGTACAACATAGTAGCTGATAATAGGAGCTAGTATCCAGTGATAGTAGTAGCTAGTAGTATAACATAGTAGCTGATAATAGCAGCTAGTAACAAGTGATAGTAGTAGCATAGTACAACGTAGTAGCTGATAATAGCAGCTTGTAAACAGTGATAATAAAAGCAGATAGTACTAATAGTAGTAAGTTACTACCGAACAACTTGAAGAAATAGGCAACTGAAGTAATCATCTGAAGAATATAGTGACCAACCGATAGTGAACAACCGATATAGAACAACCATAGTTGAACAACCGTATTCAACAACCGTGGCGGTTGATAACCAATAGAAGATTTCCGCCGAACAGTTGAGCAGTCGAACCGCTGGCTACTGCCTTGCCATTATTCTACAGATCGTGCATTTTGATTGGACCTCAGCCCACAGTATCCCAGCTGCACCCACAAAGACGGCAGTAGAAGTATCCACCGGAACCTATAGGTGTAGGATGTGAGCGACTCGCGGAGTATCTTCGACAACATTTACTCCCGAGTTTCGCCCGTCCGGCATAAAAATAAAAATGGAATTTTATATAAATTCCAACCAGTATTGAGGCCACGTAGATTGCTTTTAATATTACTTCGGGCTGCAATAGTTACAAATGCCATCGGCAATACCGATATTACTTAGTAAGACCAACGAGGAAATGGTTACCTGTCGATAGCTAGTCCCTAAAGATAGTTGATTCAGTTAACAATGGCAATTAAATATTAGTTATAAGTTTTTTATTGTGATAGCTCAAGGGTTAAGCGCACGCTATAAATTTCACAGTACGCGAGCAACCCGGGTTTGATCCCCGACGGCACCAATGAAATTGTTAATTACAATATTAAGTGCTGATTTTCCATATGCTCGGCGGTAAAGGAAAACATCGTGGGGAAACCTGCATGCATGTCTAAGAAATATGAAAAAAAATATTTCTAAACCATGTGAAGTTCGACAACATGCATTGGGGCAGCACAACTGACATTTCATTGCCCTAAAACCCTCTCAGAAAATGTGAGAAGGCCTGTGCCCAGCTGTGGGACGTATATAAGCAGTAACTTAAATTTTTTTAACATAATGGTGGCTCCACACATGGCTATTTGTATTTGCGTATTTGCTGTATTTGACAAATAACTTCCATGTGTGGAGAGTATATTTGTCAAACTTATTGCCGTATTTGCCTATTTGGCAAATATAGCCAATAACAAATATGGCTTACCGAACGTCTGTCGATTTTTCAAGGCACACCAAAGCAGACAAATAGGCAAACACGCAAATATACTGGCCACACATGGTCGGTCTCACAAGCGCGAGAACTTTCTACCAGTACGGACAGACATAAGGAAAATGAATTGGGACAAAGAAACCGTTGTAAGGTTTCTAGAACTTTACCAAATGAACCCAAGCATTTGGGACCCTGGAAACGAGGGGCATAAAAACCGGCAATGAGTAAACGACGCGTGGAATACCATTAAAGACATTTTTTTTTAAGCATAACATATATGTAATAGTAAAATGCGTTCAAATAATAAAATCCAACTGCAAGTACAACGTCCATTTTGTAGGTACAACTACTTTCTGCTAGCAAACATGTTTAATTTTTTGGTATTTGGCTCCATGTGTAGACGGTTGTATCGCCTATTTGCCTGTACGTCGAATATTTTGCCAAATACGGCAAACATGCAATCACAAATACAAATAGCCATGTGTGGAGCCATCATAAGTTTTTAGGTCATTACATTTGAATACTACGAGTGTTTTTTTTTTATAAAGAAGTAAGGGTTACAAACAGCCTATCTTATAATAATTAGATACTGTGAACTTTCCTTGATTAAGAATCAAAATACAGATGCAATGCCGCCTCTGCATACTAAGATGAAATGCCTCGTTACCAGTAATATGGGTCTCCAGTTCTCTGTACTTACCACACAAAACACAGCAGCATTATTTAGCTGCTATTCTGTAAGAGCGTAGTCCTTTTCTGGTTGTAGCGAGCCATTTGTGTTGCAACTATATTGGCTGTAACGTGGCTCTAACATGCTAAGAAAGATGGATCTCGCTTACTATCGACTGAGGAAGGTGTTTGTAATATTTGTAAATGAAAGATTGTAGAGGACTGTATAGTAATTATTTACGAAAACTGTACAAAATCTGATTAGAAAAGGACGAGTCGTCAGTGGTCTAATCTGAAGTACCGTTGTATTGGCATTCACTGACACGCCGCTGGAAACTAGCGGAAATGGAGTGGTGCCTTTAGAAGTCCGGTCTGCGCGTTGAAGTCCGAACAGAAGGACCTGGCCCGCCCAGAATACCGTAGCAGCAAATTGCTACTATATTTCAACGGAGAAACTTTTTACTGGTAACGAGGCATTCTATTATTTAGGCATTTCTTATTCCTCAGGTGACAACGCAGAATAGCAGGTTACGATATTCTACTTCAGCATATAGTGAATAATAAAGTTATAATAGTATATAAGTAGAAGCAATTTGGCTGAAAAAGTTATTATTTTATTTCAATATTGCCGTTATTAAGATTAGAGAGTAAAGTTCTGATGCTTATCCCTTGAGGCTTAAATCCTAATGGAATTCAATATTGAATAAAACTAATTTTACGGATTATATCGCGTTTAATCAACTTATTTTTAACTTATTTTTATTAATTCCCGACGTTTCGGGCGCTTTACAGCACCCATGGTCACGGGGGACTGAGGTGATTGACGTCCCAATGTCAGAGTTAATCCGGTGCCTTCAGCTTTTGGTATTAATTTTGGTCTGATCCGCAGAATGAACTAACTGTGTCTTGAAGTCTTGCAGTGGTATGCTTGGGTTTAGTTTTAATTTATTAATTACAGGATCCCAAGCAGGTGGTAACTACCAGCCTCCCTCTCTATTGAAATTAAGATGTTTTTAATTTCAATAGCCTCACGTATCATCCTTGGCCGGAATCGATGTTCTTTCGCGAGAATTTGTGGTTTATCAAATCTAATGTAATGGCGGGGCCGTCTGGGATATGATCACAAACTGCAGACTTCCCGGAACGTTGGTGCTTCACGTCAGCTATGTGTTCTTTACGCGGGTTTTAATAGATCGTTTTGTTTGCCCTATATGAGACCACATTCACAATCAAGCTTGTACCTCCTGCATCTTGTAGAGAATATTGCACTGATGGATGGTAAGAACTGACTAATCTTCTTCGGCGGCTTGAAGAATGTTCTAATGAAGCTCGCTTCGAATATAGCCAATCTTGTCTGTGACACCTCTGACATATGGTAGTACAGCAGGCACACGCTCGACTGTGGCCATACTCAGTCACTGTGACGTAGGCGCAGGACCCGAAGCTTGTTGTCGTGCAGAACCTGCTTGACGTGCTGAAGCTCGGCGGCCAGGTGTTTGCTGTCACAGATCCTCGTGCTCTCTGTAACAAAGATTTGCCCACGGTAGCTAACTGTGAAGGATGATGGTGGGATTCACCATTTAAATATCAGTTTGTATATGTCTTTTGTATACAGTGTGACCTATGGTGTTGTTAAATTTCGAATGATTAACACATCTAGGAAAGCTAAAAATTATTGCCTCTAACTCCATAGTAAATTGAATTTTAGTGTATGGAATTAAGATGTTCTAAAATGCAGTTACTTTATCTGATGGTAAAATTGTGAAAGTATCGTCTACATGCGCTTGTAGAACCTGAGTTACTGGTGCAGTAAGCAGAACTTTCTCCTCAAAGTCCTCCATCAAAATATCGGCGACAATGGGAGATACTGGTGAGCCCATTGCAACACCATCTGCCTTGTAAAACTCTTCCTTCCACAATAGATAGCCAGATGTAGGCAATGTCTAGCAATATAGCATATTCTGCTGGCATGTTGTTTTCTCTAGTTTCTAGTTACAATTGAGATGCAGTCTTCAACAGGTAGGCATGTAAATAGAGACTGAACATCAAAACTGACCATAGTTTCATTGTCAGTAAGACATAGGTCTTTTATCTCACTAACAAAATGGTATGCATCCTTAGTGTGTGTTCTTGTGTGTCCTCTGAGTGGTGATAGTATTTTTGCTAAGAATTGAGCCAATCTGTAAGTTGGCGAATCAATCTGACTCACTATTGGACGTAATGGAGCGTTCGGTTTGTGTATTTTTGGTAACCCATACAACTTCGGTGGTTTGGCACACGCAGGTATTATCGAACACGTTTTTCGATAATACCCAGATTGGCTCAATTCTTAGCAAAAATACTATCACCACTCAGAGGACACACAAGAGCACACACTAAGGATTCATACCATTTTGTTAGTGAGATAAAAGACCTATGTCTTACTGACAATGAAACTATGGTCAGTTTTGATGTTCAGTCTCTATTTACATGCCTACCTGTTGAAGACTGCATATCAATTGTAACTAGGAAACTAGAGGAAAACAACATGCCAGCAGAATATGCTATATTGCTTAGAAATTGCCTTACATCTGGCTATCTATTGTGGAAGGAAGAGTTTTACAAGCAAGTAGATGGTGTTGCAATGGGCTCACCAGTATCTCCCATTGTCGCCGATATTTTCATGGAGGACTTTGAGGAGAGTTCGCTTACTGCACCAGTAACTCAAGGTTCTACAAGCGGTACGTAGACGATACTTTCACAATTTTACCATCAGATAAAGTAACTGCATTTTTTAGAACATCTTAATTCCATACACTCTAAAATTCAATTTACTATGGAGTTAGAGGCAATAATTTTTAGCTTTCAGATGTGTTAGTCATCCTAAATCCTAACAACACCATAGGTCACACTGTGTATACAAAAAGACCCATACAAACCGATATTTAAATGGTGAATCCCACCATCATCCTTCACAGTTAGCTACCGTGGGCAAATCTTTGTTGCAGAGAGCACGAGGATCTGTGACAGCAAACACCTGGCCGCCGAGCTTCAGCACGTCAAGCAGGTTCTGCACGACAACAAGCTTCGGGTCCCGCGCCTACGTCACAGTGACTGAGTGAAGCTGGCCACAGTCGAGCGTGTGCCTGCTGTACTACCATATGTCAGAGGTGTCACAGACAAGATTGGCTATATCTTGAAGCGAGTTTATTAGAACATTCTTCCGAAGAAGATTAGTCGTTCTACCATCCATCAAGTGCAATATTCCTCTACAAGATGCAGGAGGTACAAGCTTGATTGTGAATGTGGTCTCTCATATAGGGCAAACAAAACGATCTATTAAAACCCGCGTAAAAGAACACATATTGACGTGAAGCACCAACGTTCCGGAAGTCTGCAGTTTGTGATCATATCCCAGACGGCCCCGCCATTACATTAGATTTGATAAACCACAAATTCTCGCGAAAGAACATCGATTCCGGCCAAGGATGATATGGTGAGGCTATTGAAATTAAAAACATCCTAATTTCAATAGAGAGGAGGCTGGATTACCACCTGCTTGGGATCCTGTAATTAATAAAATTAAAACTAAACCCAAGCATACCACTGCAAGACTTCAAGACACAGTTAGTTCATTCTGCGTAGATCGGACCAAAATTAATAATTAAAAAGCTGAAGGTACACCGGATTAACTCTGACATTGGGACGTCAATCACCTCAGTCCCCCGTGACCATGGGTGCTGTAAAGCGCCCGAAACGTCGGGAATTAATAAAAATAAGTTAAAAATAAGTCGATATAATCCGTAAAATTTGTTTTATTCAATGTGTAGTGTTCGCGTAAATATAAGAAATCATTATGGAATTCAATATTGACATAATGTAAATAAATAACAAAATAACAATTTTTCCACAATATTAAAAGGATTGCCGTATTGTCATTCTTTTGTTTTTTCAGCTTTAGTTATATATTATTTGAAAACGAATAAGAAATATAATATATTTTGTATTTATCTCTACCCTTGTTAAGTGTGTGAAAAGATTATCTCTATTTTAGAAATTTCAATTCTGTAAAGTTCTCATAATGAATTCTTATATATGTACCTGAATACTACACTGAAGCGTTGAATAGAACCAATTTTAGGGATTTTATTAGCAGTGGACTAATGAAAGGCTGTACCGATGATGATTTGAAATCTCCGTTTTCAGTTTCCTTCTGTCGCCTCTTATGACACCCTCGATAAGATATGGGGTAGTAGATATACACCACCACTACACGATTCGTATTTTTAATATACAATAAAGTAAAGTTACAGTCTACCACTCCCTTCCCACTGCTGGGCAGAGGTGTATTCTTAGTTCCAAAAGGGATGTTAGTCATGGAAATGTCCGTCAAGCTGCCCCAACGCGTGCTGGCGGATTTTACGTTTTCGAAATATATTTTTTTAATTTCTCACACATGCAGGTGATCATTCTTCTTCTTCTTCACCTCCTCACGATGGTTGTATTCACCGCAGTGCACGTGTTACTTATAATGATCTTATTTTTTTTATAGAAGAGGGGGCAAAGGAGCATGCGGCTCACCTGATGGTAAGTGAGTACCGCCGCCCATGAACAACCGCAGCACCAGGGGAATTGCAGGTGCGTTGCCGGCCTTTTAGAAAAGAGTAAGCTCTTTTATTGAAGGTCCCTAAGACGTATCCTAACTCCTAGTAAAATGCACAGTGGTGGACCGCCAAGCATCCAGATGATGAGGATGGTATCGTGAAATTTGACGCGATGTGCGTTCGTGAAATTTGGCGGCACTCCCCGTGGTAGATTGGAGCTGGCACTGGGGTGCCCCGGCCCAGAGATGAGAACAGTATTCCATGTGAGGCCGAACTTGCGCTTTGTAAAATTGCAAGCGATGTGCCGGCATGAAATACTGTCTCGCTCTGCTGAGCACGCCAAGCTTTTTAGAGGCCAATTTGGCCTTCCCTTCCAAGTGCCCACGAAACTGCACGCTATTCAATATATCGACGCCGAGGATTCCGATGCTAGCTGAGGCAGCAAGGGGAGTGCCTTGAAGCTGAGGAGATACGACAAAGGGTATTTTAGAACTTTGTGGTTTCATCTTTACTCATGCTGAAATATAACCTTTTTTGACATGCCTTATACAAATCCAAATTTATTATAATTACGTATCATTGTTATAAAGGAGTCAATCGTTTTTGGGCCCACTAGAAATTTTCGCAACCCTTAATGGTATTATATACAAAAAAAAGATATCAATTTATTATTGTAAATAGCATAAAGATTTTATGAAAATCTAAACGGAATTAAGAAATCTGAAAAAAGAGTTGTTTTGATATTTGTGTTCTTGTCATTGGTTCAGATAACGTAATATTAAAAAAATTTGTAGTAGAGATGTTCCAACTCGGAAGAAACTCGACTCGAGTTAATTCAAGTTGAATTTCACGTAACTCGAATAGTACTCGAGTTACGCAACTCGAATTGGCGGAACGAAGTAGTGTCAGTTTGTTACAAATTATTTTCATATTTGTTCCTCCATCCAAGATAATTATTATTACGTAACTTAATAGGTAGTTATATTTCATTGGTTTCATCATCATCATTACAGCCCTTCACAAGTCCACTGCTGAACATAGGCCTCCCCCACGGAATGCCACAAAGCACTGTCCCGAGCCACCTGCATCCATTGACTTCCTGCATGTCTTACCAGGTCGTCACTCCATCTAGTGGGGGGACGCCCTACACTTCGCCTGCCGGTACGAGGCTGCCACTCGAGAACCTTTCTTCCCATCGGTTGTCGGTTCTTCGAGCTATATGGCCGGCCCATTGCCACTTCAGCTTACTAACTTTGGGCTATGTCGGTTACTCTGGTTCTACTGCGGATATCCTCATTTGTAAGTTTATCACGCAGTGAAACCTGAGCATAGCCTCTCCATAGCTCGCTGAGCGACCTTGAGCTTAATCATACGGCCAGCAGTGAAGGACCACGTCTCAGTTCCGTATGTCATCACTGGCAACACGCACTGGTTGTACAATTTAGTTTTGAGGTTTTGAGGTATGCCTGACGAGAAGATGGGTCGTAATCTCCCGAACGCTGCCCAGCCGAGTTGAATCCGTCGATTGACCTCTCGGTCGAAGTTGGACTTACCTAGTCGGACTATTTGTCCCAGGTAAACATATTCGTCAACAACTTCGAGCTTAGTGCTCCCAACAACTACCGGCATAGGTGTGACATGGACATTAAACATGATTTTTGTTTTGTCCATGTTCATCTTAAGACCTATCCGTTGGGAGACACTATTGAGGTCATTCAGCATAGTGCTTAGGTCCTCCAGCGATTCTGCCATAAGGACTATATCGTCGGCAAATCGAAGGTGAGTGATGTACTCGCCATTGATGTTAATACCGTATCCTTTCCAGTCCAGTAGCTTGAAAACGTCTTCCAATGCAGCGGTGAAGAATTTCGGGGATATTACGCCACCCTGTCTTACAGCTCTCTGCAGTTGGATAGGTTTCGTACTCTGGTTCTGTACTCGGATAGCCATCGTAGCCCTACTGTACAAACACTTCAGCACCTCGATATACCGACAGTCCACTTGGCACCGCTGAAGGGACTGCAGCACCGCCCAAATTTCGACGGAATCAAAGGCTTTCTCATAGTCCACATACGAAAGGCAAAGTGGCAGATTGTACTCGTCGGTCTTCTGTACAATTTGCCGAAGGGTATGTATGTGGTCTATGGTGCTAAAGCCTTTTCGGAAACCGGCTTGTTCGGGAGGCTGGAAGTCGTCGAGTCTGCATGCGAGACGATTCGTAATGACTCTCGAAAACAGTACGTAGACGCGGCTCAGAAGGGAAATCGGTCTGTAGTTCTTCAAGAGAGCGTTGTCGCCTTTCTTGAAGAACAAGACCACTGCACTTCTGCTCCACGCCTCCGGTGTAGTGCCACCATGGAGGACGGAATTAAAGAGCTTCTGAAGGACCCCGGTACCGGTTTTCCATCCGCTTTCAGAAGCTCCGCTGTAATTCCATCCTCGCCTGGGGCCTTGCCGTTTTTAAGGTGCTGGAGAGCCATTCTAATCTTGCTCAGACTGACGTCCGGAATATCGTCGGAATAGTGGCGGGTAAAACCTGCTCTTGGATCGTTACTCACATTTGCTTGTGGATCCGACGATGACGTGTACAGCTGTCCGCAGAACCTCTTAATCTCACTCAAAATCTCAGGTGTCCCGGAAACGACGCTACCACATTCGGTCTTCAGCTTCGACAGTTGGCTCTTTCTGGCAGACAGAACTCTGGCAAAGACTTTGGAGCCCTGGTTCCGCTCGATCGCTTCTTCAATACAGCTGTATTGAAGTTGCGCAAGTCCCGCCGCATGCATTTGGAGATCTGTCTGTTCAGTTGCTTGTATGCTGTCATATCTGCTGAAGACTGCAGCTTCATCTCCCGTCTAACAAAAATGAGATTAAGAGTGTGATCGGAGAGTTTTTGTGTTCTTCTGCGACGGGTCTTACAGAACTTATCTCCGACCGCATGGACAGTTTTCACAAGCTTGTCATTCATATCGTCCACTTCATTGCAAAATTCTAGGCACTGAAAACGATTTTGTAACTCGAGCTGAAAGTTTTCGGGACTTTGGATTAGAGCACGAGGGGACGGGCGTTGACTTCATTAGACGTGACCTCTCCAACAACGTTTAGGTTCAGTGTGCCTCTCACCATTCGGTGATCGCTGCCAGTTTTCACCCTCTCGATCACTGAGACATCACTGAACAGTTGTCGTCTGGTCGTCATAATGAAGTCAATCTCATTTTTTGACGAACCGTCGGGGCTCGACCAGGTCCACTTTCTGTGGGGCCGCTTTTGGAAGAAAGAGTTCATCATAAAGAGTCCCTCTTTCTCCATAAAGTCGGCCAGCTGGTGGCCCCTTGGGTTCCGTTGCACTATTCCGAATTTCCCTACTTTCAGCTCACCGCTCTCTCTTGTGCCTAGTTTTGCGTTGAAGTCTCCCATTAACACCGTATAGTGGGTTTTGGAGGAATGCATGGCTCTAGAGATATCCTCATACATTTCCTCCACCTCCTCATCGGTGTGTGCCGAGGTTGGTGCGTAAACCTGTATGACCTTCAGCGAATACCGTTTGGTGATTCTGAGTATAAGGTACGCAACCCTCGTCGACACTCCCGATCTTTACAACGTTGTTAACGAGAGACTTGTGGACGATAAATCCGACACCTCCTTGGGACAGATGGTCGCCCTCGGTGGTAGAACAAGTTGCCGGATTCGAGGATTACCGTGTCCTCCCCTCTCTTCGGACCTCGGATAATCCTATGATATTCCAGCGCAACTTGTCTATCTCTTCCAGCTCCAGGATCTTCTCGTCAGTCCTCAGGGTACGTGCGTTATAAGTTGCCAGGTCGAGTCGTCGTAGGTGGCAACCGAACCTCCACCGGAGATTCTTAGCACCCCCTGCCCCGCCGTTACCATGGTCGCCACCGTAGCCAGGAATAGCGGGGCCGCCGGGGACTGGGGGCCGTCTCTTCGTTACTATCATGGGGGGTATATTGCCATAGTTGCCACGCTTGGCGAGCGGGTTGGCAACCGCAGTTTTTTTATTGTTTTTTGCTGTTATCAGAAAGATGCTGCTGCCCATCTTCTGTATCAGTTTCCCTTTGTCGCCTCTTACGACACCCACGGGAAGATATGGGGTAGTGGGTATTCTTACCCGCCCCTACACGGGTTTTATTGTTTTGCGTATAGACAATTTTTAGTTAAAATGTTATTTATAATTTAACTATCACGTATTATACTTAATCAGCTTGTTGATATTACATAATATATCAATAAATTGTTTGAATTAGTAAGTCGAGTTCATCACTAAATTGTAGACAGACACTGAATTGACCGTAAGATAAAGATGCGACTCGAGTAGAATTTTGTGACTCGAGTCACTCGGGTTTTATCATGTCACTGTAGTTGTACTCGAGTTTTTGAGTTATGCGAATTAACTATTTACAGTCCTTGCATCGATTGAAGTTTATCACTCGAGTTGATAATAGCCGATTACCTTAGTTAAAGCATTTTTAAATAATAATACTCTTTGATAATTAAATTACTAGTTTAAGTTTTTTTTTTATTATAGTTTTTAATACAATATAAAGTGGAATTTCTATATTAATATACTTTTTAAATAGGCACCTTTATTAAATAAGTAATATGTGATAATATGAAATAAAATATAAATATTTATTATTTATTTATTTGTAGTATTTCCATGTTTTTTATTTACTACAGACATGTGTAGCATTTCAAAATCTATAAACTGCTTTTCGCATATCTTACAAATCGCTTCCATTCTTCAAAATAAGCCATAATGACGATTTTTGCTTTAATGTTTCATTGTTATCATTCATACTTAAAACAAACAAGTATATTTAAATCACCTTTTATGTTATGCACTACTTATACGAAGTAAAAAAAAATAACAATGATAGAACAATCACGATATTATAAATCAAACTAAGTTCATATTTGACTACAACATGCCAGATGCAAGTTTTACGCCCGCGGCGCCTTATACTATGTGAATTAGTTGATTAGATCTAACAATCTATCTAACGCTCTCCGAATCCACACGGTGCGTCGAGTTGACTCGGTAACACGAGTGCAAGCGGATTCGAGTAAAATTTATTTTCACTCCAGTACCGAGTTACACAGATTCACGCGATTGAATCGAGTGAAAACAAAGTTCGAGTTGCATCACTACTTTAAGAATAAAGTTAATTGTTATATACTTTAAAATAATTTTTAGTAGCAAACTAGCAAAATTAATTAATAGCTAAAAAGTTTATACGTGTTTGTTTACAAGACAATAAACTAAATATTGTGTCATCGATGCACAAGTGTTTAACATATAATGGATAATATCTATTTTTCTTTTTATTTTTTTGTGGTCGCATGGAAAAATTGGCAATGACAGTCGAAATTGAAAATGAAAACTTATGAGTTTAGTTAATTAATATGTATCATAGAACACAATTACTCTCTAAGGTATGTATGTAATACAAGAGTTTACTTTTACACCTATAATTTTGGAAAATCTAAATAAGATCTATAATTTATGATGAATTACCTAAAAAAAAATGACAAACAGGTCTTAGAACCTTATTAGTATGTTAAAAGTGACAAAGTATTAGTTTTATGTTATTAGTAAAATCTAAATTAAATAATAGATAGAATAAATACATAAATGAAGTTTTTCTGTATGTTATAAGAAAATTAGAATCTATGGGTCGAGGGATTTAAAGATTTCTCTATTTGATGTAGCTTCATCGGCTTTGAAGAGCGATTCATGTAAATGCATTTAGGTATAAATACCTTATGTATTCAGCAAGTTGCTCCATAAACTTGACAATACCAAATGGCATCAAACATGGATCCTGAATTTATGCCAGCCATAGTAGTTAGACAGTATAGATAGTACCTATATTAACGTGTAAATAAGTACTTATTACTTGTACTAGAAGCAAATATACAGTTTGCATAAGTATTGTAACTTAGTTAAGCCATTTTTACTTGTGTAATGGTTATATCCTTGTTGATCAGATGCTTCTATTATCCTAAGACTAATGTGTTGTTAACTCTGCAGAAAGGAATATTATTTTGTCATCTACTATCAGATAATTAATATAAAAATAATATCCTTTTCCCCTACATGAAACTAGTGAAAATAAGAAATCAGACAACTTTTACATAGTCAAATATTGTTGATGTAAATCCATAACTACCATTTGTGTATTTGATCATATGGAGCTGATTAATGGTGTATATTTTATAATAATTTCTTATTTATTTAACATACAGGCAGAGACAACAAAATACTGATAGAAATATGGAAATGTAGTTTATTGACATTGAAGTATAGTATATATGTATATAGTCTTATACAATATTCATTAACTTTTTTCAGGTGGATCGCTTAGGATAAATGTGTATGTCTTGTAGGCTGAAATCTTGCAGAGCTGCTCGTAGGCAGAGACAAAAGTATATGGATATTGAATACAACAGTCTTATATCATATCTCACAACATTGATAATATCCTTCTGATTCATGTTATTATCAAGTTATTTTGAAAATATATTTTGAAATGATAATGACTGACAATAATAAATACAATTAAATTATACATGTGTTTTTGTTATCCTTACACAACCAGTTTAAAACATCTTACTTCATATTTATCAGTGTGTAATAACATAGATAAACATGATATTACCTAGTCATTTTGGCTTTAATGGTGTTTGGGGTATGATAACTAATCAGTTAATTTATTTAAAAACAAAGTTTACACACTGCACCTTTACTAATCAACCAAAACATATTAAAACAAAATCTTGACACCGCACCTGTCTGTCTATTCCACTATTAGATTACACTATAGACTGCTTTGGGAATAATTACAACAATATATGCAGTGGCATTTTACTTTGTGTTTTATCCTTATACAACCAGTTCAAAACAGCTTTCTTACTATATAGCATTTAAAGGTAATATTATAAATAGACATATTATCCTTTATTCATCTTGGCTTTATCTCTATATCATATTTATTTAATTACTGTAATGGTGTGTGTGATGTATATTCACTAATCAATTAATACCTGTAAAAAATAGTCTCCACACCACGTTTGTTTGTCTGTGCACTGTATTGCCGGAACTGCTAAAAGGATTTTCCATCTATCTTAAAATATCTATAATTGCTGAATGTACCTACAACTTTGTTTAAAATTATTAAGCTATTCTATTCTATATACACTATTCTAACTCATAATATCGGTGAAAACTACTAGAAAATCGCTTTTAGTTTGTTTTAAGGTTATTGCGATATTCATATTTTAATTTTTAATTTCTCAGAATTCCCGTTAGATGCGATAAAACTAATATTAATTTTGTAATCTATAGATTATAAGAAATAAATCAATATACATTTCATTGAGGTTCACTAAAATTCGTGGTGGGCCCATTCTCCATAAAAAAGAAACTGTCTCCTTTGTATATTATTTTACGACAATGGTATGTGCCAATATAAAGTGTTTCTTTCTTTCATTCTTCCTTTTTTTTCTAATAGTTTATTTCTTTCTTATGCTGCTTAACAGCAGAAATTTTTATGCTGTTTCTATTAAGATTTAAGCTATTGTGTCTATAAGGAGTATGGCTGTACCTCAAATGGATTAGCTCGATCACACTCGCACAGAATACCGCATCATCGCGCGGGTTATATTGCGGCACAATGCTGCTGTGTTTCTAATGGACAAGTCCCTTTTTTCTTGGAAACGAGGCATTCCGTTTTAGTTCTCAGGGGTAATAACGGATCTGAATTTTAATTCTGCATCAGGGATAAAAGTGTAGGTGTCTATGTGACACAGCAACCGCTTACCATCAGGTGGAGGTAGAGGAATTTGCTCCTTTGTCACCCTTGTTTATAAAAAAAAACAACCTTAACGTACTATCACTTTTTAACAAAAAAAAACCTTTTATTCGTACACACCTAACAGAAGAGATAAAAAATTATTGCAAAAAAAAACTGATTTAAAAATAATATAAAAAAAATCTGTAATCGCAAACAATAAAAATAAATATTTTAAAGCCAGTAGTAACATTTATGTTGCGAAAATATTGTAGGGTGAACAATAGGCTGTCTGTCTGCATTGATAACGAGCGGAATTCATTTTGTTTCCTGACACGGTTGAACGGGGTATGTAAGCCGTATATTTTTGAAACAAAGATGATACGTACAATAGGTTTTCTAATTAGAATTCACTGAGCTGCTCACTCGCACTGAGTTCACGGATCGTTAGGCCACAGACATACGCGACCTTTATTGTTTTCATTTCACTTTTGGTCCTGATTGGCTGAAGATATAGCATGCATTATTTATATAGAACCAGCGATGCGCACCAGCTTCACACATTCGTCAATAGCGGCACCTACCAGGTCTATTATGCATCTAAAACGTCGAATCAACTTAATCACACACACAAAATTTCATCAAAATCGGTCTAGCCGTTTAGTCTAGCCGGTGGAGTTCAGTTACATACACACAAACAGAAGAATTATTTATATAATTATACATTTATACTTTCCCCTTGAATCATTCTGTCTACTGATGAAAACTCCATCAAAATCTGTTACGTAGTTTAAAAGACCTAAGCGTACAGACGGCGCGAAGCGACATTAAAAGTTTAAATTTTTTAACAACCCGCACTGCTCCTTGCGAGTGGAATTTCATAAAATGACCTTTACTCGGCAAAAGGAATATTTCTACCAAATTTCAAGTCTCTAGGCCTTATGTTTCCAGAGATATCGTGATGAGTTAGTATACAGATGGAAATCTATATATATATAGATAAACAAGCGAACTAATTGCAAATACAATCGCAAGAAGTATTTTTTTCTGTGCATTTAAGCAAACAATTTTATGTTACAGTAACAGCCACGGAAGGCTTAAAAAATATTAGTTAAGAATTCCGTGGCTTCAATCCATATTTTTTGTTTGTATCTCCAGGAAAACTGCAAAAATGGTTTATGTAAATAAACATATATATTATCTTATCTATAAAAATATTTTTTTTTACTTTTAACACAAAATGGGTCCAGAAAATTGAAACCAGAAAATTGAATCTAAAAACGTTATTGAACATTTTCAATGATACCTATAGAAGGAACGAAATTACAATTTAATAAAAAATGTTATAACAATTTATTCATAGTCATTAAATTCAAATAACAGACACAGTCTGTTATTATTTTTATATATATTTAACCTAATATTATTTGAACCTAATTTTGAAATGAATTTAATTTAATTTTGAACCTAATTTTGGATATTTAATCGAAACATTTACAAAGAATCGTGTATTTGGAGCACACAAAACATTTTTTCATTGCATTTAAATTATAAACTCAATACTTTAGTATTACTAATGTTATTAATTGAGGTGCTGTCAACTCTTAAAACATAAAATAGCAAATATTATTGAATAATTTCAATATATATATATATATATATATATATATGTATATATATAAATATAATACTCAAGTTTTACCGGTGGTTACCGGTTAATCACTAAACAAGACTACATCCCTAGCTGTGATACTATTATATACTACAGTTTGCTTCAATGCACAGACTAATATGATGCTACGCATCTTAAACGTATTCACCAACTTTTTATTTACATTAAGAAAAAATATAATACTAATAATAAATACTTACTGCGATTGTATTTGCAATTAGTTTGCACACTATTTAAAAAATATGTATTAAAATTTAAGTGCTTTCTTTTTTTTAATGATGATTGTGAACATCGATCAAAAGTCTAACAAATTCGCTCAGTCTGTCAACACAGTTATTCCTGCTCTTTCTTTTCAGAAATAGACGGTCTGTAAATATTATTTGTGAATCCGTTGTAATATATTATAATTTTAATTTTATGTCATATTAAATGCGTTTGTAATATTTATTTATTGAAATTTGTATGACCAATGAGCGAATTGGGTTTCTAGTAGTGATAATACGACGTAATCGCTTGTATGTGTAGTTCTGGTGACACCGGTTCTCGTATAAAATAAGGTTGACAGCCATTCTATTGTGTATTATTGTATAGTATGATAAAATTCCCTTTTTAGTTTTTAAGTATACTGCAATTACATTAAAAATGACACAGCCCAACAGAACAATGCGCTGAAGTGATAACATACAGTTTAAAGAACCCACAACCGATCGGGGAGAAAACTTCTCGAATGGCAGCCTCGCACAGGCAACGGAAGCGTAAAGCGGCCTTACAATACATATAGTAAAGACCTTATTTATAGAATAAGGAAGACAAACGAGCATACAGTCCACCTGATGGTAAGTGGATGCCTTGGCCCATAGACATCTATATTTATCCTTTATTAAGAAATACAGCGTTATCACCCTTAAGGATTAAGATTTTCCAGTCAAAAAGTCACCCTATTCACTATACTTACCATACAAAACTCTTCAGCATTAAGCTGCTATTTTAAGTTGGTATTCTTTGAGAGCGTGGTTTCCCGTCTTCGTATTACAAGTTATATATGACACTACACTAAAGAAACTGGGGCATGAAATAAACCGGCATTAGCGAAGGAAACCATTAAACAATTTGCCAAATCGTATTATATTGTATAAGACTAAGGATTCTTATGTATCTGAGAACTTATTTTAAATGCCGAAGTATCTCAAGAACGCCATGAATGCTTAGGAATTTAAAAAGAAAAGAATAGTATTATTATACTTTGGTTCAAAGTATTACATAGGATTCTAAAAATATCGTCATTATTATCATCCTTTCAGTAGCAGCATCTTCCTGATAATAGCTCAAAAGAATTGAAAAGCTGCAACTGCCATGCGCTGAAACTATGGCAAATATCCCTATGCTCAGACTTCTGAAAGGCTGTGATGAATTATAAATGATGTAATAAGAATAAAATAGTGAATTATAACATAAAAAGAAGACTAGTAAATCTTGACAATTGACGACATGATAAAGATGGTAAGATAATTCGATGGGCTGATCTTGTAGAGGTCATACATTTGGAGAACGTTGAATTACAACAAGCATACCACCAACCCATTCGAATAAGCAAAGTTTTGCATACAGATCTTGAGAGGTTTTATAAACCTGGAGCGAGGCCCACGCATTTAAAATCCTTTTTAATCCCTGTTTTTGCGATACTGAAAAGCATTAGTACAACTAATAATATTGAGGTTGAAGAATCTTTAATTTTATTACTTTAATTCATTTTTAATGATAACTCAAATCGATTTCAAAACTAAATTGTTATTAACTTAACTTCTAAGCTACGAGTACCTTTAATTCTCCCCTTTTTGATCTCATAACAATTTATGATTTTTATTAAAATTAAAATATTTTTACGGCTACAATGGTGACTTTGATTTCAAATATAGAAAATAAATTAGTATGATGATGATATATAACTCATTTTTTTATTTTATTTTTCATAAACCTTTACATTAAACTTTAATATCGCTCAAAAAATTTGCTACTGTAGACTATTATTCATAAAATATAATTTTCGCCAACATACAGTCAGATTCTATAAAAAAATAACTTTCCTTTGATATTTCTATAACTTTAAATATTCCGACGCGTTCCTGAGTTATATCACAAAAACTGTAAATATTTTTTCTTGTAAAATTAAATTTTACGATTACTGACTTTTTGCTCGGGGGTGTCGATATGATTTTAAACTGGTCTTTTTTTTAAGTGAAATGTCCCGCTGGCTTTTTTCTGGTTCTTTCCAGGACAGAGGCATAAGATAGTAAATTAAACATAAGAGTGAATTATTTTTCTCTATTGAATGAAAAAATCGACAGATTCAACTCGGCTGGGCAGCATTCGGGAAATTACGGCACATCCTCTCGTCAGGTATACCTCAAAACTTGAAAACGAGGCTGTACAAACAGTGCGTGTTGCCAGTGATGACCTACGGAACTGAGACGTGGTCCTTCACTGCTGGCCGGATGAGGAAGCTCAAGGTCGCTCAGCGAGCTATGGAGAGGGCTATGCTCGGGTCTCACTGCGTGATAAACTTAAAAATGAGGATATCCGTAGTAGAACCAGAGTGACCGACATAGCCCAACAGATTAGTAGGTGAAGTGGCAATGGGCCGGCCATATAGCTCGAAGAACCGACAACCGATGGGGAAAAAAGGTTCTCAGTGGCGGCTGTACCGGCGGACGAAGTGTGGGCGTCCCCGACTAGATGGAGTGACGACCTGGTAAGACATGCAGGAAGTCGATGGATGCGGGTGGCTCAGGACCGTGCTTTGTGGCATTCCTTGGGGGAGGCCTATGTTCAGCAGTGGACTTGTGAAGGGCTGTAATGATGATGATGATGATGATTGAATGAAAAAGTTTCTGTTTCTATTTCTAGTCAAAATTCAGATACTTTGACATTCCTATGGAGTCAAATACAATGCTTTGTTTCCAGATAAAGTAAGTGCCAGTAAAAAAGATAAAAAGGGCGAACTTAATGCCTAGAGGCATATTCTACCAGTCTATAGAGTTGTGAGAATTGGACGTAGGTGTAGCATTTAACAACTACCAACTTGTCTGTCTAATGCTAGACACATTCAGAAACAATCACAACTTATTAGCATTAAGTTGTTTTTTTTTTTTGCAAAAATTATTATAATATAAACACAACCAACACGATCAAGGGATATTTTTAATAACATTGACCAACTAAAATAGTTCTGGCCACTTTAAAATGTTTTTAATATCAAATTCTTCGTAATGTATTCCAGATCGATTCAAAATTTAAATAAAAGAAAAAATTTAATGTGTTGGTGGTAAAAATTGAGTTGAACTAGAGAGAGCGAATTTTGTGCTCACAAACATCTTTTTGATTCAACTTGAGTTGATTGTGATAAATTCACATTTTATTGCAATGCAACGTTCACATTTAACTGGAGAAGAGAAGTTAAAAGCAGAGTGGTGCTTTTCAACGTGACGTCGCTGCGGCAATAGCCACCAGGCAAAATGTGATTTCGAGGTTGTAGTCACTATCGTGCCACAGGAGGTGGCGGAGAGCATCAGGACCAAGCCGCATTATCACACCCAGACAAGACAGATTTTTGCAAATTGCTGCTGAAGGCAACCAAATGTTGCGATGCAACAAAATACAACGATTTGGCCCAAAGGCTACATGTCTGAACACCAGACACTTGTCAGTGACACCTTACTGTGAGTGAAGACTGCAAAAGCTAACCTGCATGCTCGTAGACCACTTCGTGTTCCAGCTCCAATAAGAGAAATCGCGGACGAAGACTGCAATGGGCTAGAGAACATGTGTTGGTTTTCATCCTGATTCGAGAAGAGTACGTTTTGTAGAGTTTCTGGTCGCACAAGCCGGCTTCAACACCCTCAAGAAGTTAATCCATTCCAAGGTGATACAATTATAGTGGAAGAACAGACCTCGTTTGGATACAGGGCACTATGATGGCTGGAAAATACCATAATAAGATGCTAGAACCAATAGTCTTGCCACATCGAACACAAATGAGTCAAAATTTCCTGCTTATGGACGACATCATCATCATCATTACAGCCCTTCACAAGTCCACTGCTGAACATAGGCTTCCCCCAAGAAATGCCACAAAGCACGGTCCTGAGCCACCTGCATACATCGACTTCCTGCATGTCTTACCAAGTCGTAACTCCATCTAGTGGGGGGACGCCCTACACTTCGTCCGCCGGTACGAGGCCGCCACTCGAGAACCTTTTTTCTAATCGGTTGTCGGTTCTTCGAGCTATATGGCCGGCCCATTGCCACTTGAGCTTACTAATCTGTTGGGCTATGTCGGTCTCTCTAGTTGTACTGCGTATATCCTAATTTCTAAGTTTATCATGCAGAGAAACTCCGAGCACAGCCCTCTCTTATGGACGACAATACCCCGTTCAAATACGGGGTGGTACAGCCTGGTTGCACAAACATGGTGTCACGGTCCTAAAAAGGCCAGCGCAATCCCCATGAATGGAAATGAACCAATGCGTATATGTATTAACTTGATATCATGTTTTCTTTTTAACGGCCTTCGTAGTTTTAGCACCGCCACAATGGTTGACTGGCTGAGAATGCTTTTAGAATCAAGTCCGCCTGTTGATTCTAATAGGTCGGGGAAAAAAAATTATTCGTATTTTGTTTGTATAAAATTTAAGAAAAATCTCTTTGGTTTTACTATTTGTATCTGGCTGGTTTTAATATCAATACATATAGGACATTAAGAATAAGGTGATGCTGTGTGTATGGTGGGATTGGAAGGGCATCGTTTATTATGAACTTATACCGCCGGGCAAAACCATCGACTTGGATCTGTAGTGCTAACATTTAATGAGACTTAAGCAAGAAATTGAGAAAAACGGTCGGAATTGATCAACAGAAAAGGAGTGGTATTTCATCATGATAACGCCAGACCCGACACATCTTTGGCCACTCAGCAAAAATAGAGAGAGCTTGGTTGGGAAGTGTTAATGCATCCGCCTTATATCTTTGACCTTGCACCCTCAGATAATCACCTGTTTTGGTCTCTTCAGAATTCTTTTGGTAGTGTTAGGTTAACATCAAGAGAGGACTGTCAAAACTACTTGTCGCATTTCTTTGATCAAAAATCCCAAGATTTCTACAACAGCGGTATTACGTAACAACCTACAAGATGGCAACAAGTTTTCAAAAAAAATGGCACATATATATGTATAATAATTAAATGAAATTAAGCTTAAAAAAAAAACAGTTTCTTGAATTTGTATATAAAATACCAAGAAACTTTTTTCCCGGCCTTATATACTGTTGTTAGGTTCACGCAGCTTTTATTCTTACTGGGATAGTAGTCAAGCACTGGCATAATAATTTAGAAATAGACAATTTTGGTCATTATTATCATTGTGTGTAATAGAACAAATGCAATAAATGACAATGGCCGCTCTCCTAATATGTTTGGACTTGTAAAATCTGATATAACGTAACTTAATAAAATATAATATTATGTCGCTTCATTTATCTATTAAATTAAATATAACAAAGAATGGCATTCAGTATATTTTTAAAAATACGGACAATCGAGTTATTATGCAATATGATTTTTGAGACTACGTGGTATAATACATATACTGTATCATTTTAAAATGAAAGGATTTCCTCAGTTCAATAATTAAAATTAGTTTATATAATTGCCATTGACTAGATTTTAATTTCAATTCAGAAACAAAATCGATTTAGACTTTAGAAAAAATATGGATAAAACGTAGTGATTACAACACATAGTATTTTTATTACATTATACACCACTGACCTCTATATATACAAGTATACACCCTTTGATACCTATGGACTTCTCTAGTAAAACGTAGTTATATACTCTTTGTTTAGGAACGTAAATAATTACGGATGCGTTCAAGAATAAGATATTTAATACTGCATTCTGATAAGCAAAGTTGTATTACGTTAACCTAAGTTAAAAATATTGAGTACATAATATTATCTCTATATATAAAATGAATTCATGGCCGTAAGTCTCACAAAAACTCGAAAACGGCTGGACTGATTTTGATGATTTTTTATTGTGTATGTTTGTGTGGGTCCCTGCGTGGTTTAAACACATTCAAATTTGACCCTGTAGGTGGCGCTGTTGTCGAGATCCAGAAATCACCCGTGCAAAGCAGGAGCGGATCGCTAGTGTTTAAAAAAATAATACATCTTTGACTTATAAAATGTAACTTGCATTTCTAACCCACAAAGTATTTTCTTGCCAAATACTTGTACCGGAACAATTCATCTCTATACTGTACAACTTTATGCAACTAAATTCAAATGAGGTCCTATTTGGCTGAAAGTTTTTTTTTAATTTGTTAAAATAATATTATAATATTATTACACGAGCACTATACTCCTGTCCTGCGCACATGTTTAGTCTTCGTTGAGACTTTCTGCCGTGACCGAAATTCTGTCTGGAGTACATTATTTATTATTATCATGTTTTCTGTGTACGTCCATTCTTCAAAATGTATTTTTTTAATTATCTAACTTAAAAAAAACACTCATAAAAAATAAAATAAAATAACGTTGTGCTTCACCAGCCGAAATGTTGCATACATAATCCAGTAAATTCATAAATACAAATTACAAAAATACAATTCCTTTACTGAAATTGCTATCCGTTCAATTGGTTCGAGAACAAAAGGAATTTTTCCATTTCCATTTTTATAAATGCTAATAGACGATCCCTTTTGTTGTTTACAAAAAAATTAGACCGTTCGCAAAAAAACATGTATGAGAAAAAAATAATGTGTGTACAATGTTTGCCCATACTTTATCACAATTTAGGTTTATTGAATTAAAATCGAAATTTATTCTTTCTCATAATCATCATCATTATCATCATTACAGCCCTTCACAGGTCCACTGCTGAACATAGGCCTCCCCCAAGGAATGCCACAAAGCACGGTCCTGAGCCTGCATCCATCGACTTCTGCA
>JAGSMP010001373.1:0-57550 GCA_029286625.1 Parnassius orleans | reverse complement strand
AAAAAAATAATACATCTTTGACTTATAAAATGTAACTTGCATTTCTAACCACAAAGTATTTTCTTGCCAAATACTTGTACCGGAACAATTCATCTCGATACTGTACATATTTATGCAACTAAATTCAAATGAGGTCCTATTTGGCTGAAAGTTTGTTTTTTTAACTTGTTAAAATATTATTATAATATTAATACACGAGCACTATAATCCTGTCCTGCGCACATGTCTAGTCTTCGTTGAGACTGTCTGCCGTGACCGAAATTCTGTCTGGAGTACATTATTTATTATTATCATGTTTTCTGTGTACGTCCATTCTTCAAAATGTATTTTTTTTATTATCTAACTTAAAAAAAACACTCATAAAAAATAAAATAAAATAACGTTGTGCTACACCAGCCGGAATGTTGCATACATAATCCAGTAAATTCATAAATACAAATTACAAAAATACAACAAAAGGAATTTTTCCATTTCCATTTTTATAAATGCTAATAGACGATCCCTTTTGTTGTTCACGAAAAAATTAGACCGTTCGCAAAAAAACATGTATGAGAACAAAACAATGTGTGTACAATGTTTGCCCATACTTTATCACAATTAAGGTTTATTGAATTAAAATTGAAATTTATTCTTTCTCATAATCATCATCATTATCATCATTACAGCCCTTCACAGGTCCACTGCTAAACATAGGCCTCCCCCCAGGAATGCCACAAAGCACGGTCCTGAGCCACTTGCATCCATCGACTTCCTGCATGTCTTACCAGGTCAAGTACTGCGCTATATATAAAACAGCTCTGTACTAACACACGAGTGTTGGCCGCTCCCCGGGCTAAAACCGTGGGAGATCTCCCCTTTTCCTCCACGGTAAAACTGCAATTTGTCCTCTCCTCTACTGTCCACTACCACGGATTTTTAATTTTTTTATTATTTTAATATTTTATTACAATAAATATTGTCGCTTATATTGCTTCAACGGAGTTCCGTTCGCGTTAATAATCTAGAGAATTGCTAGCGCATTCAAACATATGCCATATAAAGCATAACTGCATTCATCTTCTAGTTATGGGACTAAATATGTTATTATAACTAGTTTTATTAGCTTTGTTGAATTGAGTTGCTTTGAAAAGTTGCAAAATCAAGCGCAAAGGCACTTTTAATAGAGGTCAGCGATGCGTTGGAAGCTTTTTAATTCAAATGCTCAAAGTAATAAGTTATTTTAAAATAAAATAATTTTAATTCAGATTAACCTTTATATCCGCTTCTATGGTGCCGGCCATTTTGAACATTTTTTTTTATAAAAAAGGAGGAAAACGAGCAAGGGGCTTAACTGATGGTAAGTGTTGACAGCCGCCCATGAACAATTGCAACACAAGAGGCCTTTTGAAAAGGAGTAAGCTTGTTTCTTGTATCGGTCCGAAAAAATCGCAAAGAAGTTGTGCGAGGTAGAAAACTCTTAGTAAATCGTATTATAGAGGATCGCCATATATCCAGTTTTTCCACATCGTGTAGTTCCTTCATGGAAGTCCTCGCGAGATCGGTCGTACGAGTTACAATAATTATCCAAAATTTTGAATGAAACTTACACATGAAACATATGGTGTAGTAATCATTTTGAAATTACCTATCTGATTCAAAAAGTTGTAGTGTAATATTTTCGCTACAAGTTTTGATGAATTATTAAGGAAGAGCAAAATAGAAATACGTTTAGAAAACATTTATTTATAATTAAAAAAATAATCGTTGATGCGTCTATTGGTCATCGTGTAACATCTGAACGACTTATTCGATTGAGATCATATTTACAAGTTAAATTTGGTTTAACCGAGATGATGGTTAGTATGTAGTCTATCTCAAAGATTACAATATATAAAACGAGATCGGCAATTCAGAACAAAAACTGTGTTGCGCGGGCGCGTCCCTCCGGTACCGGCTGGGCAAGTCGCTGGCACAGTAAACATGCAACACAGTTGTATTTTCATTTACGATAGTTACTGTTTGTAGGCAAATACGAAATAAAGTTACAGACTTATCTGAAATAAACTTCCAATCACGTTGACAAATTGCCCTTAGTCACATTAAACAATATCAGTGATCTAACACGAAAACAATATTCACGGTTTACTAAATAAATAACTTGTCTTCTCGCAGTCGATTAAAGATGTTAACATAATACTTTACAAGTCGCGGCACGTAAGTCTAGCGCTGAACGAAACGTGGAGGGGACGCGCACGAATTGAATTGCAGGAATGCGACTGGAGAGCCAATCAGCGCGACGTATGCACAATAAGCCAATCAGCGCGACTTATGCGCAATAACGGTCACCGCTAGACTTTCGTGCCGCTACTTATACAGAGAATTGACCGCAACATAGTGCGCAATGTATTAGTACTGTAGTCCCGGTCTAGAAGTATACACAGAAGTCTTTGATATTTGTTAGCTTAGTACCATACAGAACATTACAAGATCTGAACCCGAGTGGGCGTTGTGGCCGAGCTACGTTGTAAAAAATCCGAAATGAATTTGAAGTGAAGCGCTACCTACCAGATAGGTGAGTACAACGTTTACCGGGTCAACTAGTAATACATAATCATTTTCATAGCTCCATTTCGTTCTATGTATATCGTAACAACTCGGAAATAACAGAAAGATCTTATGGCTTCCGATAGATGATATTATAATGATCTTGTTTACGACGGACGTAAACTATTTAGACCGATGGCAAGAAATAGCGTCAAAGGTGACAGGTGGATTGGCGCTGCACCAGAAGTTTGCACAGGTTTCGCTGCTCCACGTCTTTATTTGTAGAATAAGGGTGACCAACGAGCACATAATCCATAGACATCTACATTGATCCTCAATTAAGAATGAAAATGCAGATGCATTGTCACCCTGAAGACTAAGATGGAATGTCTCGTTTCCAGCAAAATGGTCTCGGTTCTCACATTCACTGTATGAACGCAGCAACATTAAACGAAATAACGAAATACAGCAGCATTAAACGGCTATTTTATGCTGGTATTCTGAGAGTTGTCCTACCCCAGTTGAGCTGACCCATTCGTGCTAAAATCATAATATAGCTGCAGCGTGGCTCTACCACTTCGCCAGATTGGGTATTTTATATAATGGTTTTACTGCCATCCGTCTAAGATCATGCGGTCTTTTCATTCTAATAATAATAAAGGTACGTAATGACATCAACAGGAATATACATAACATGACACTAACTTCTTTTATAATACCTAGGTTATTTCTGCTGCCAAATAGTAATGCTTGCACTTCTGTGCTCCGGTCTGAAGGGTATATAGAAATAACATAATTACAGGCTATTATGCAAACATCTTATTCCCCAGAGGTGACAACACAACTGTAGCCTTTTTTGTTTGAAGTTTGCTGCATAGACTGCAGTGGCCACTTACCATCAGGTGGAGTGTAAATTTTCTGTAGTCTTCTTTATTTGGAGTTGACTGCGGGTGTCCATAGACTACAGAAACCACTTAACATAGTTTGTGTGTCATTTCAGTTTTATAAAAAAGTTTTGAAAGAACTAAATTTATTTAAAAATAGAAAAAGGAGTAATATTTAAATTGTTTCGTGGCTCGGATAAGATTACCATTATGAAGGGCCCTATTATGAAATATTTCATTAAGAAGAACTTTTCTTTAGACAATAGATTTAAACATAATAAGTTGATGTTAGTTTCGTTACAATTTGGAAATTGTAGTTAAACATAAAATATAAAAGTTGTTAATTTCTTAGAATTCAAATAAAATGTTCTTACAAAAGAAAATGTTTTATGATCTTTGAAAGTCAAAGATTTTTTTTGTTTAAAGTGTTTGATTTTATAAATGAACAAATTTAAAACAGTAACTAGCCTAGCCTAGTTAGGATAAAGAAAACATACTTGAAACAGTTATTAACATTTGTTAACAAGTTAACGAGTAAAAGTCGGCCAGCATATAAAAGCACTTTGATTAGTAAAATTTCGTTACAATTCCATAGAAAATGACCTAAAACTAGCTGGATTGTAACTAGCTGGATTGTATAATGTTATTGTATTTATTTATTAAGGACCATAAGAAAACAACTTATATGCATTATTACTATAGCTTTACATTTTCTTTCGCGGGTAGACAGATCGATCGCCGAAATACCGATACTGACATACCACTTAGGCTTATTTTTAGTTAGTAGTTATTGTAGGCCTACAGATTCAATCGTTATATTCTTGGATTACGCGGGCGTCCTCAGGATAGCTTAGGCAGTGGTGGTTTACAGGAAGGTTCGTTACGGTCATGTATCTCTAGGGTTGAACTGCCAGGAACTTATAGATGGATAGGTAACTATAACCATTTTGTATGGACTTGGCATGTGAATGATTTGATGTAAGTAGATTGAATTTTCATAATCAGATTTTTTTAAATCTTTCTTTGAATACCACTGGCTATAGGTCTGCTTGAAAAATAAGTCCTTCAGTTACCATCGTTCTATTTAAATATTTTAGTCGTTATAGCGTTCAAACCGAGTACTCACTTAATATTCTCATAGTATTAAGAAGGCCCCTTCTAAGTTCACGTATTGTGATTTGCAACAACGGAACCCTACTCTATATTGTGCGAGGCCTGACACGCACTTGGCCGGTTTCTTTTTATTTGGTAATAAAACCCATATCAATATGGGATTTACTATCATAGGAAGTAACTCACCAAATCGTCAGCTAATCCATCCAGTTTTACCAGCTACTGTCGTAACAAAACTAACTAGGTGCCTCACCTCGTATGCCTAAGCTCGTTTTTACTCTTTCAAAATTGCACTGAATTTTTATGACATTCGCTGGGAAAGGTAGGTATATTCTAGCGCACCGTAGCTACCGGTAATAAGGCAATCGAGCAAATATATTCAGAAGTTCCCAAATATATGAAGTATTCAGCGCCTGACCCAACACCTTTATACTAATGCTGCTAAAATGTGTTCTAAGGAGATGAACTTGGTTCCATACAAGCTATTCTGGCGTGAACAAAATTCAAATAAATCTTATTTTGAAGATTTAAACATTTGCTATTTATGCCACAAAATCATATTTTGTAGGACCTGGGGTTTTGTTTTTATTTTATGTTTTATTATTTGTAGGTTAAGTAATAAAATCACTCGTTGCTGTAATAAGTTGTTTAAATAAATTGAAAAGGATACAAAATAATGCATTCATAATGTCATTATGAAAATAATGTATTATAAAACTTAACCTTTTTAATTTTTTAATTATTTTCTGCAATTATTAATAAAATACCATCTTCAAAAGCAGCCGGAGGCTGTAAATTTTCTGTTCTATTCTTCCCAAAACCCAAGTACCACATTATTGTCATTATGTAGGCACAACAATCTACTGTCCTGTAATGCGAGAGAAACGCCAAGGGTCAAGTTCAATTAATCCACGAAAGTAAAAACACGAAATATATTCACAAATACAACCACAATTTCAAATGCGCATAAAAAGTTGAAACTCGAAGTTATAAAGTTAAATCTCCTTCAGAACAGGCAATGATCAACGACCATACAGCCTATGCAATAATATATGCGTATCAGATATTATTCAAATGTTTTTTTAGTTAAATAAAATGGTCTATTCAATTGATTTTCTAAATTGATTTCCTTAATTCAGTATTAATCTCTACAGATTCGCATCAATATTTGATGAGGGGACTTGATTTTCGCCATTTTGGCGCTGACAGCAGAAGTGAACGTCCACGAAACTAATAATAAAGATAAGACAGTGTGAAAAAATATATCGATAAAAATTCTATACCCATGCCTACCCGTAACGTCCATTCTATTTATGTATCATATTAATATAATGTCATACAATAAATAAATGTATCAATGAATACCCTGAGAGGCAAGCTTTTACCCCATATAAAACCAAGATCGACGCTGCGTTGATCTATCTACGTTTTATTCGTAACTACAGAACGGATTTTGTTCCGGGTTTCAAATGAGAAATGCTACGCATACCTGCATTGCGCGGTCAAGAACGGATTATGTCGGACTTGCACCTACTAAAACCTCATGATATTCCACCTTCACCACATTGACAGGGCCACGGAAACGCTTACAAATCCGGGGCACCAGAGGACCCTTCCTTAGTGGAGGACTTCCTCCTCGACTTGCCGAGCCCAATATGTGGAGGCCATGGAGCCAGAAAAACGAGCACTGAAGCACCAAGTGGTATAATCCCGCCAAAGTCGCGGAAGATAGTCGAGTGGCGCATTACCATACCAACAATCCTCTTCCCTTGCGACTCCACCTCGGCTGCAGCGACATAGAGAGGACTCCAAGGGCTCGACAAGGCCACGCAGAGTGGCCACCTGGGCCAGCCCTTCACTTGGGCCAGCCATGAATCGCCCTATGCTTACCATGGGTTACCAAGCCACGGCTACTAACCCCTCCCCGCCACGACAAGGCGGGAACCCGTTCAGGGAAGAGTTTGTAACAGGAATTGCCCATTAGAGAAGTTGTTTACATCACTCCATCAATACTAAAGAGTCTATGGTCAAGTCTTATTATACCTGAGGAAATAATCGATTACGTTTCGACTCGACTGTGTTAAAGTGACATCAAATATTGTCTGTGGATTAAAAGTTAGCTCTTGGCCGGTAATCTATGCTCTTGTCAGTCGGGGAATCATTATTCAGAGACGAGCCGCCGGAGTGACAAGGTTTGTGATATATTATGTTATTCTAGCATTTTTGTTATACTGTGGCAGTGATTTAGTTTAATAGAAATAAATATTGTTATTGTGTTGATTAATTCTTTTTATTTAAGAATTCTATGATCCACTTTTGAGATACTCTTTACATTTCAGAAGTGGGATTTACAAGAAATTTGTTTTGTGCTAAACCACCCCACGTGCTCGACCTTTGAATAGTGAATTTTGATTAAATTTTTCGCTTTAACGAAAAATCAATGCAACAACAAGTTTATTAGCAAATTATGTACCTACTAAATGCGACAAGATACTAACCTGACCTACGATTCGCCCGATTTAACTAGATGAGGTTAAACAATTTTTTTGTCAATTTGTGTTGTTCTACCTTATTTCGTTTATTTTCTGATTAAATGCCGTGATGTGTGTGATCTGTGATCAAAACATTCATTCCCATCGGTGATATAGAGAACACGATCAATATCACCAAAATAAATTCGACAGGATCGCTAATTTTGTGATGAAAATAGATGGAAAAAATAGAGAGGATTTTGTGGCTAAAATTAACGCATTGCTTATTAAATATTTCATTTACAATATGGTTAGAAATATTAGCTTATAAAGGTAATGCGGAAAAATTAACCAACAAAGGTGATAGAATGGGCTGAGAATAATCAGCAGATTTGTGATGTAAGCAGATAAAAAAAAAAAAATAATAAATAGGAAAATTCAAAAGTGCACTTCAAACGCTCATGTAATGTTTAGAATAATCAATTTACTTTTATTAATTACTAAAACACGTATTTCGTTTAAATCAAAAAAAAATGTTTCTTTTAATTAACATGAAATATTTTTGCTGTTTGATACTGGTGATTCGTATCTTATTAGAGAAAGAGTTGCACAAATACGGTTTACAATAGTGAAATTCAAAAGGCTTCCTAAGGATTAAAATCTAAAGTTAATTAAAAAAATGTCAAAGTAATGAGTTCAGTTCTTTTTTCGAAAGATATCTTGTACAATCCATACCCGACAAACTGACGTCCGGTGAAGTTATTTTCAATTAATTAAAAAATATATAATAATCGAAATAAATAATCTTATAACTACGTCAGAAGTATTAATTGAAATATCCTCTCGTTCTTGGCGTCCTTTCTCTTTAATTATATAAGTGCAAAATAAAGCTGGTGGAGGTGATTTAAGTTGGGTGGATCGCGATTTTTTGATTTGATGACAATAGAGCACTAAATCTCCGACTCGCGATCGATGTGTGCAAAGTTTTAGTTAGTAGGCGATGACCCTATTACATTATAAGTCTGAAACGTACTAAATTAAAATTGCGATTAGCAATAATAAAATAAATTTTAAAATACCTCCCGTTATTGAATGAATGCAAATTGAGATCTGTCCTTTTTATAATTATATACATAAAAATTATTTCGAGTTCCAGGAAAACGAGTGACAAAGGAGCCGAGGTGAATTCCCGACACGCTCATAGTTCATGTCGCACCAATGACCGACTGCGGTTATACAGTGAGACATCCCAGAGCCGAGGTCGACATCTGTGCGGGATCGAGAGGCGCAGCTGTGGCCGCAGCCGCAGCCGCAGCCACAGTGATTGTGGTGAGCGTCGGCTACGATTGCAGCGGTCTCGAGGACGCAGTTCAGAGCGTGATCAACGCCGCAGTGTTGCACACGACCATCGTAGACTTTCTCGTCGAAGTCGAAGTGCAAGTAGCACGCGTACGCTACGTGAGCAGGAACGCAAGCTGTCACGAGAGAGAGAAGTTAAGGACACTTGAAAAAGAGGTACGTAAAGAGCGTGAGAGATGGAATGAAAGAAACAGATCGTCCAGGCGGGTTGAGACGCCTGACCCTACTCCTGATAGGAGAAATACTGATAATCCTTGCACACATCGCGACCGTTCTGTATCCACACCGGCAAAAAGACCTGTAACTAGTGATGACAGTGATAACGTCAATAACATCAAAAAACCTAAGCTTATTACTATGGACGTCTTTGAGGATTGTATAAAATTATTTAAATCAAAAACAGGGATTGTGAACCGTTTTCTAGCTCTACTTTAAATAATATAATTCCCGAGTTTGATCTCATGTTAAAAGAACAGACAATTAGCAATTGGCTTGACAAGGTGGACGAATGTTCTGAAATTAAAAAACAAGCAAACGATTCACTATGCCCTGCCTAAACTCACTGGTCTAGCTAAGACGTGGTACCAGGGATTACCCTCTATCAAGCATACTTGGCCAGAATGGAAAACTATGTTAAAAGAATAATTTCCTTCAACCGAAAATTACGCGGAACTATTGACGAATATGCTTGATAGGCGGGGGTACGTTCTGGGGAGTCTTTTGAAATTTATTATTTTGCAAAATTGAATTTACTGAATAGATGTAAGATATTTGGAAGGCAGGCAGTGGATTGTTTACTATATGGGATTGATGATAGGGGGGGGTTCGTGTAGGTGCTCAAGCAGCAAAGTTTTCTAAGCCCGAGGACGTACTCGAATTCTTTAAAACCATCAAATATCAGAATCGAAGTCAACCAGACTCTTATAAAGATTTCAATAGGGACAAACGTACTAGCTTTACAAAAGTCAATAACAATTCTACAAGAACTCGGATATTACATATTCTAGAAAAACAGTGATAGTGAAAGTAGTAATGATTAATGTTGGTAAAATTACCTTGCGTACATGCGTTTTACCAACATTAATATAATGGATTTCCGCAAAGTAACGCCTGATTCTATTAATTATAGTAGTAATGATTGTAATAAAGACTAATGGAAACTAAGCATTATTACTATGATTTTATTATTAAGTATTTTAATGTGAAATAAAGTTGTATATTCGCGTTGTAACTGAATTATATGAAAATCACCAATTCAAAGTTATAAAATTATGTATAAATTGAACAAAGATTAGAAACACTAATTACATTTTAGTTTAACTACATATTAGGCATGATTAAAATACGATCATTTTCTTCATTGTAATTTGTTGTGGTAGATCATTGATAGCGAGTCAAAGTGGTACGATGAATGATGACCGATATGAGAACTGGCCAATAAAAAAAAAGAAACATACCATGGAGACAAGTGAGGATGTTCTGAGCCGGGCAGGACTGGCGTACGAACTCGCCGCCCATGAATGGCTCAAAACATCGCAGCCGATGATTGTGTGTGTGGGTGAAGGTAACCTCACACCACACGGCTATAGATATTGATTGAGTGAGGGTATTAGAGTCAGGCAGGACTGGCGTATGAACTCGTCGCCCATGATTGACTGAAGTACCGCAGACAATGACGTAGTGACGGTGAAGGTAACCCTCACACCGCATGGCTATAATTAAAATTCAGTGAGAATGTTGTGTTGGGCATGATTGGCTTATGAACTAGCCGCCCATGAGTAGCTCAATTATTATAAGTGATGCGTTGTGTGAGTGAAGGAAGTATCTGTTATTTTGCACGGCTATAGAATATAGACATAACACATTGTACTATGGTTACCACTAATAATTAAAATTGTGTGACAATTTATGTAAGTTTGAAATATGATTTACTGTACAGTATCATTGTATTAACTTATAAGCTAAGGATAAACGAAGGACCTGTTTTTGAAGGATGGCCGACTGTAACAGGAATTGCCCATTAGAGTAGTTGTTTACATCACTCCATCAATACTAAAGAGTCTATGGTCAAGTCTTATTATACCTGAGAAAATAATCGATTACGTTTCGACTCGACTGTGTTAAAGTGACGTCAAATATTGTCTGTGGATTAAAAGTTAGCTCTTGGCCAGTAATCTATGCTCTTGGCAGTCGGATCATTATTCAGAGACGAGCCTCCGGAGTGACAAGAAGGTTTGTGATATATTATGTTATTTTGGCATTTTTGTTATACTGTGGCAGTGATTTAGTTTAATAGAAATAAATATTGTTATTGTGTTGATTAATTATTTTTATTTAAGAATTCTATGATCCACTTTTGAGATACTCTTTAAGTTATTTCACCTAAACTCACGCAAGCTTACTAAGGACATTAATAATTTTGCACTTCCAGTATAAATTTATTCCTTGATACAATAAATTGGTCATGATAATTATACAGATTTAACAAACTTACGTCTTGTAAACACAAAGTCATCATCATCAGGCGACCTTTCTACACTTGGCTATGGCCCTTGAGTGTGGGGAAAATAAGGAGAAAAGAAATAAAATCATTCGAAATAATAATCTAATACTTTTATACTTACTGGTACTGGTACTACCAGAAAATATTAGGTACACTGCACTTTTTCAAAGTGGTGCGTTTCTCATGTCCAATAAAAAGTCGTCTGTGAAGTGTTTAGAACAAATATTCGGACGCCAATTCACAATTTTGTGCTTTTTAGCCATAATTTTAGTATAGGTTCAGTTGAAACCTGTTAATTAATAAACATTTGATAATTATCTGTTGCCGACGACTTTGGTTGTGAACAGATATGGGTGAAAAGAACATCGACAACTATTATTATATATATTATTATATATATATTGAATTTGATTGTTTATCAAAACTCAGTAATATAAAGACAAACATATTGGTAATTACGATATTAAGATTATGTTGTATGTTGGCATATTATGTCAATTTTAGTTCCCGGTACGGACAATGAGGGCGCTTCAAATCGGCATAAGCATTTTGTATGGCATAGCCAATCCTACGTACTTGCATATATAGAGGTCAGTGCATTAAATACAGAAAAATATTTAAAGACGTTTTGTTTTTGCTATGGTAAAAGCGTTAGTTTTTGTTTTTCAGTTTAAAAAAATGTTTTTATGAATGTCCCATGGATTACAGAATTAAAAACCTTTTAATTAAGCTTATAATTTATCGTTTTATTACTTTCATATTTTTTATAACTGTTACGAACGATGTCAAGCACCCAATTTCATATATCTCCTTTAAGAATTAAGTAAAAGTGAAATTTTGCTGCTACCATCTTAAATGTTATGTCCGTCAATATTTTTTTAAAACTAAGGTTGATAAATGAGCACACACTTGTCATTGTCATTTAAGAATTAAATGCTTCATTGTTTTTCGTCATCTTTATTCAAGATGGAAAGCGAAAGTAATGCTCTTGTCAAAAAGAGCATCTATTCATGCTCCGGCCATAATATAAAAACAGTGAGGCTCAACGTCACACATGAATATAAAACACGCAAACACATCTTATTTTTCAACTAAGTGATTAAGAAACAAATTTGTTAAAAAAAACTGATTTGTCATATTTAAATGAATCCCATACACTGAATAAAACTAATCATAGGAATATTATCGCGTTAAATTTAACGTATTTTTAATCCCCTGGACATAGGTGCTATAAAGCATCTGAAATGTCGGAAATTAAAATAAGAAAAAATAAGTTAAATTGAACGCGATAAAATAGAGCGATAAAAGAGTACAATTTGCCACTATGTCTGGCGTATGTGGACTATAAGAAAGCCTTTGATTCCGTCGAAATTTGGGCGGTGCTGCAGTCCCTCCAGCGGTGCCAAGTTGACTGTCGGTATATCAAAGTGCTGAAGTGTTTGTACAGTAGGGCTACGATGGCTATCCGAGTACATAACCAGAGTACGAAACCTATCCAACTGCAGAGGTGTAAGACAGGATGACGTTATATCCCCGAAACTCTTCACCGCTGCATTGGAAGACGTTTTCAAGCTTCTGGACTGGAAAGGATACGATATTAACATCAACGGCGAGTACATAACTCACCTTCGATTTGCCGACGATATAGTCCTTATGGCCGAATCGCTGGAGAACCTAAGCACTATGCTCAATGACCTAAATAGTGTCTCCCAACGGACAGGTATTAAGATGAACATGGACAAACAAAATTATGTTTAATGTCCATGTCACACCTATGCCGGTAGTTGTTGGGAGCTCTAAGCCGAAGTTGTTGACGAGTATATTTAGTACCTGGGACAAATAGTCCGACTAGGTAAGTCAACTTCGACCGAGAGGTCGATCGACGGATTTAACTCGGTTGGGCGCGTTCGAAGAACACGGCACATGTTCTCGTCAGGTATACCTCAAAACTTGAAAACGAGACTGCACAACAGTGCGTGTTGCCAGTAATGACCTATGGAACTGAAACGTGGTCCTTCACTGCTGGCCGGATGAGGAAGCTCAAGGTCGCTCAGCGAGCTATGGAGAGAGGCTATGCTCCGGTTTCTGCGTGATAAACTTAGAAATGAGGATATCCGCAATAGAACCAGAATGACCGACATAGCCCAACGGATTAGTAAGCTGAAGTGGCAATGGGCCAGCCATATAGCTCGAAGAACTAACAACCTATGGGGAAAAAAGGTTCTCAGTGGCGGCCTCGTACCGGCGGACGAGAAGTGGCATGCCCCCTAGATGGAGTGACGACCTGGTAAGACATGCAGGAATCGATGGATGCAGGTGACTCAGGACCGTGCTTTGTGGCATTCCTTGGGAGGCCTATGTTCAGCAGTAGACTTGTGAAGGGCTGTAATGATGACGATGATGATGGAATGATAAAATATGTATAATTAGTTTTATTCAAATAAATTTGTTTTATGTTTAAGCCTGTAATTGGTATTATATGGGCCCAGTAGATCAGTAAGCTGAATTAATAAGTTTCATAATCTACAAAACTGAAGGTGCTAGACAAAGTGAATCGAAGAACTAAAGTTCCTATTTCAGAAGCGTTATGTGGAAAGAAGGATAATGTGTTATTTTTATAAAGTCGGTTTTTAAAGTTTTGTAGTCGGTTCAAACCGATTTTCAAAGTTTACAATTTTACACTTTTGAGTGATCTTAGGAATATTACAAGTTTAAGTAACACCTAGAATACCGTCTGAATAGTTACCTTAAAATATTCATCCCCTGTTTTTCCACCCAGAATGTTTTCTCCAAATTTATATGGGACCTTTCAAGTATAGCTTATTTAAAGAAAATTAAACTCTGTTCTGGCTCTTGTTGGTCTAGTGGTCCTAGGAACTGCTGCAGATTATGAGAGGTCACAGGTTCGAATACCGGGTCGTGCCAGAAATCAGCAATTCTGTTATTCTGTCAAGATCTTCTCTAAAGCCGTTGATTCAGCGCCTAATATCTCGGTCCCCGTCCCATCGGACTATAAGAGCAAGGGAATTGAGATTGCACTTGTGTTTGCGCACACACACGTACACTATAATACTGACCTGCGGAGATGGCTAATTCGCTCTCGACATTATTGTTATCCGTCCGATGATGTACGCAGGTCTCCTTTCATCTCTTCAACAAACCACTTAAGAAATTATGAGAAGAAGATAAAAGGTGCATATTGGCGGAGTTCACTTGTTCTCAATTTTTTTTTTCTCATACATGTACATAACAAAAGAGCTGAAAAATGTTTTTACTACTCTAGCATGTGGAGTATGAACTGTCTGAAAATCATTGAGTAGTAATAAAAATGTTATCTTCAAAAATAACAGGCATTTTCGGTTTTGGACCGCTTTTCTTACGGGGTCTATCTAAAAAAATAAAGCTTTACCTTATTAAGTGTCTAGCTTAAAAAGTTAATTGGTCATAATATGTACAGAACACTAATAGAACGCGACCCAATTTTTGCCTTATTTTCTGATATTTAAACTGAGACCTATAATTAAAAAATGTTCCTAAATATTTATCTAATTTGGTCAAATATTTAATAACTTAGGAGGCAGTGACACATTATGACATACAGAACGAAATTATAAATGTTCTTTGCATAACAGAGGGACCCTAAAAACAAAGAACCCTATAAATCAAGAAGCTTTGTTTAGTGCATTAAAAATACATTTTTTCCACACCCATCATGTTACGTTATTCCCGCAATCCACGTTATCTCCTGACGCCTTTACACGTTCCACAAAAGATACATTTTCCTTTGCACACGTAACATTTATATTATTAGCAAGTGTATTATTCACAGGCTGTCGACCGCAGCGAGTTAGCGTGTAAAACAAGACAGGACATCATGCATTTTTTTAAATTAATATTCAAAGCTAAATTGTGCTATATGAGGTTTGTTTCCATTAATTATAGTTTTTAATATAAAATTGAAGTAACAAATGAACTAACAGAACTCCGCCTAATGGTTAGAGTGTCTCGTTAGTCTAGTGGTCGAAAGTACGTAAAGCCGTAGCTCCTGCGCCTAGTCTTTCTCCAGTCGTGTCGGTTTGTCATATCGGACTATGAGAGTGAGGGAAAAGAGAATGCACCTGTGCTTGCGCATACACTCGGGCACTGTAATCTTATTCTTCGCAGATGGCTAGCCTCCGTTGAGGCTGGCCACCGTGACCGAAATGTCTTCAGAACAACCAACCAACTTTAAAAAAAAGCTACAGATGCGTTGTTACCCCTGAAAACTAAGATGGAATGTCTTACAGCTTGTAATTATACGAGCACTCTTAACGCTTCAGATCGGAACACAGCAGTGTAAGCACTACTGCTTGCTGGCAGAATTTGGTTAGAAGTTGGCAGCTACTCAGACGGACTCCTAAGCAGAATATGAGTTTCAAATCCTAAATTCTTTTCTTTTTCTTTTTAATTTTTTTCCTTTTTTAAACTTGACCTGTTGGTAAACTTTTGGTAAAATATTTACTTGATATTAGAATTTTTAAAAAACAAAAACAACACGCATTGATCATGAGCTGTAACGATCTTAGTGAGAATGCTAGATAACAGTCAAGAAACTATTGTATTATATTTATCATCCATACGTCAGGAAAATATCAAATTATTCCGGCATTTTGCTGAATCCTACCATCGTACACTGCGATAGAATTCGAAATTCCATCCTCATCATCTCGATGGCTGGCGGTCCACTACTGTGCGATTAACGCGGAATTTTCTGCCTCGCATGACTAAACTGTGGTACCTACTATCGCCAGCGGTTTTTCCGGACTAATACGACTTCGAGACTTTCAAGAAAAGAGCCTACTTATTCCTAAAAAGCCGGCAACGCAACAGCAATTCATGAGCGATGGTGATCACTTCGCATGGTCGTTTGCCTCCTCTTTCATAAAAATAAAATAAAATAAAAATAAATCTTGAAGTGGTTGTTTACATTCATACATGTATGTATGTAAACAAAATAAAAGATCAAGCTTATAAAAAAATCGTGTGAATAAATTGAGTAGACTCAATTCATATTCGCTAAGTAGTAATCGCTTTGTAGCTTTTTTGTTTGAAGTTGGTCGCAGTTGTCTATGTTCTGCAGTAGCCACTTGCTATTAGGTGGATTTAAGTTCGTTTCTCAATTAATTAAAAAAAAATAGTCACGTAAGCAGTCCATAGGAACTGCAACAAAGTTATATTATTTGACCATAAAATAAAATTAATACACCCTTTCAATAAATACCACTGTATAAAAAATATTTAAATTATACCGACCGCTTGCGGACATTACAAATGGTCGTTAATAATGACGCAAAAGCATCATAACTTTAAAAAAAAGTTGAGGCTACAATAAACGCATATTGAAAGCAAAGTATTTAGTGAAGTTTCTCCTCACATGTCTGAGAGTTATGTAGCGATTAGTCAGCCGCCTAGTTCCTGAACGAGATGGCGGAAATCACAACATGTCCTCAAAATATTTTTCTCTATTCTCCTGAGTCTACTTCACCTGAGGATGCTTCGTGTAGAGGCGAAATACGTGTAGTCGTAATTTCGTGGTGTGTTTTTCTTAGTATGATGGTGTTGGCAATTGAGGGAAGGAGGTGCTCTTCAAAGTGGGTAGGACGCATCATTTTATTTCATTACGCGGAAATAAGCAAATTAAGTTCTAACAACTTTAATGTAATAGATTTTCGCAGATTTTCGCCTGATTCCATTAATTATATTTCCTCATGATGTTTTCTTCGCCGCCAAGTACTTGGTAAATTGAAAATTATAGTAATAATTGTTTCAATCAACAACTTCATTGGTGCCGTCGGGAATGGGACCCAGTTTGCTCATGTACTGTGAAATTTATGAAGTAAGTGCCATGAGCTATTACTGTAGCTAGCGCTAATCATACAATCCATATAGAATATTATGAAAAATAATAAGAATTAAAATAGGAACGACCAATTTAAGATGTACTTTATATTTTATTTATATTTTTACTTAATTTTTTAATTTATGTACAAGGTCTTTCCGAAATTCATTATAAACAACAGTTCTTTGTGTAAAATGTTTGTCTGGAAGAAATCGCTTCCAGAGCGATAAAACCGCCTATTGTACCTTCTATATATTTTTTTTTTCATTTTGTTTTTGTTCCAATGTGTTTAAGTTTAAAATAAAGCATATATTGATTGATTCGTGTGTTAAAATTATTTTAAAATACAATCAATTATTTTTATAGAAATAAAAGTGACAAACGGGCACCTTATGGTTTGCGTGTGCTGTAACCTACTACCCTACTGTTAACTTTTAAAACTAATAATCGAAGCTCCTATTGTATCACTAACCTTATATAACACTTTTTTCCGAACTCGATAAACGGACGTGATTTTTTATTTTGTGGGAATTATCTTTTCTGTAGTTTTCATTAAAAGAGTTCACTTTATGTCGGTAATAAAAAAATGGTCTGTATTTAAATTTATGTGATTGATGTTATTATATTTTATTACCGTGTAGTGGCGATGTAAGAATATTCGCTTTCTCATATCATTCTGTAGGTATCGTAAGAGACAACAGAGGGAAATTAAAGCGGAAGATAGGCAGCAGCATCTTCCTAATAACAACTCAAGATAATAAAGAACTGCGGATGCCAACTATTGCAAATCGGGAGGATTGAGGCAATCAATATATAAATTATGTACGTGGTAGAGCCATGCTGCAGCTACATATATTAGTAGTATAGTTGTAGCACGAATGGGTCGGCTCGACCGGGGAAGGACCACGCTCTCACAGAATACCAGCGTAAAATGGCAGCTTGACACTGCTGTGTTTCGTATGGTGAGTGTAGAGAACCGGAGACCCATTTTACTGGAAAGAGGCATTCCATCTTAGTCCTCACGGGTGACGACGCATCTGCATTTTGATTCTTTATTGAGGATAAATGAAGATGTCTATGGGTCACAACAACCACTTACCATAAGGTGGACTGTGTGCTCGTTTGTCACCATATCATATAAAAAAATTAAAAAAATTCAAATTCAAAATAATTTATTTGTAAAACATAGGTAAAAGTTACAAACTTGGTGGAAAAGGTATGATAAGTAACACTATGTTTCACCTTAGAAGGCATACAAATATTTGGTTAACATCCTCACCTTGCCTGACTAATATTAATATTTAATAACATTACGATTTCAATTATAATTAATATGTTTAGGAAAAATTGCATAAATTTTTGTTTTATTATCCATTACATAATTCTTAGTAACATAAAGATAAAAATATAATAAATAAATCGGATATTAATTGTAGGTACTAAAACTATTCATTTTATCATCAAAATATTCGTTGATAGAGTAGTATGCTTTTTATTAAAAAACCGAAAGCAATTTCTTAAGTTTATCTATATTATCTGTCTCTTTGATGTTTTTGGGAGTTTATTAAAAAAATTTTATAGGGCTGTTATATTGAAATGAATTCTACAAGTATTAATATTTTATTTATTAATATTTCTTAATACTTATCATTTATCACAGCTAATTCAAAGAACACACCTGAATCTCAAATGTTTCACGTTTATACACATACTTGCTTAGCATGTCATATAAGGCGACTAATGGGATATCATTGAACTAATATGCATTACGTTTTTACGTGGTAGATCCATGCTGCAGCTATATTAATATAGTATAGTTGTAGCACAATGAGTCAGCTCGACCGGGAAGGACCACGCTCTCACAGAATACCAAAAATAGCAGCTTAATGCTGCTGTGTTTCGTATGGTGAGTGTAGAGAACCGGAGACCCTTTTACTGGAAAAGAGATATTCTATCTTAGTCCTCACGGCTGACAACGCATCATGCTTTAAATTCACAAAAAAAAAATAGATGTAGATGTCTATGGGCCACAGCAACCACTTATCATCAGGTGGACTGTGTGCTCGTTTGTCATCCTTATTCTATAAAAAAATAAAATACGTCCTAGAACAGACACCGCAAACAAAATCTGTGCGGCAGTACGGGGCGCGTGGAAGGAGGCACAGAGCACCATTTTATGGCACAGACTAAGTAAGTTTGAGCTCATGGGCTCTAATGCGTGTTTCAGACGACCAAGTCTCGGAGCCTCTTGTAGTAAGTAGTACATATTACTTCAAATTGGGATTGCGTAGGCGATAGGATAGCTAACTATCACCCTTTTTCACAATTTTTTATCTATACTAATTTTTGCACAATTTGGTCCGAGTAACTCGCTGCTCTTTGAACTCTGCCAACTCCTCAGGGACTACAGGTGTTAAAGATGTAAGCGCAGCTGCAGTTATATTTGCATGTTAGATGCATTAGCATAGTATGTATTATGTTAAAAGGAATAGTCCAGTAGTCCTTTTGAGCCATTTACATTCTCTCCTTGGTGGTTGATTGCCCTGTAGGTCTAGTGATTGTTGATCATCAGGTCCCGGTTCGAATCCCGGATCGGGCCTAAATTAGTTATTGGGTTTTCTGACAAGAAATTCTCAGTAGCAGACCGGAGTCGGGAAGTTGGCGGTGTTTCACACACGTGCCTCCGAAAACACGTACAGTAGTTGGTCCTATGCCTGATCTCTCTCCGGTCGTGTCACATTACTATCCTATGGGACAATAAAAGTGAGGGAATAGAGAGTGCACTTGTGCTTGCGCGTACACTTGGGCACTATAATCATACCCTGCGCAGATGGGTAGTCTCTGTTAAGACTGGCCACCGTGACCGAAATTCGGTCTGGAGGACATTATTATTATTATCTCCTTGGTTCTATTATTAGCTTGTCCTTCTTCTTCTTGTTCTCTTTCATTATCCCATAAAAGCCCGCTCAACATAGGCCCACCCGTTTTAGGAAGGGCTTGCCTTAAACGACAAACTTGGCAAGCGGATTGCCGATCGCAGTAACAGACGCCTCGTACCTCGTATTTTACGTCTGGTGTAACCCTGATAGATTCTTTTACGCTACCACATGGCTAAATTATAATGTTCTTTAATAAAAATAATATCTTCTACATAGTATACATAAAATAAAGTCGCTTCACGCCGTCTTTTTTCTATAGAATGAGGTCTGTGCGCTAAGATCTTTTAAACTACGCAACGGATTTTGATGCGGTTTTCATCAATAGACAGAGTGAGGAAAGTTTCAAGACGAAGGTTTATATGTATAATACATGCATATTATATATTACATAATTCTTCTGTCCGTGTGTATGTGACTGAACTCCTAAATGGCTGAACCGATTGTGATGAAATTTTGTGTATGTGATTAAGTTGATTAAATAATGGTTTAGATTCACAATTAGACCCAGAAGTTGTTGTTGTTGTTGAGATTCAAAATCTACCTTGCAAAGAAGGGCGGATCGCTAGTATTATTATAATTGTAAATTTTGACTTCACAATCTAGGATGGTACAACGCCAGTATTAACATAGAAAATTCGTACAATAAAAGAATAGACAAAATACCTCGCTATGGGTTCGTAAATTAACAATTTTTTTTTAATAGAAGAGCAAACGAAATGCGACTCACCTGGTGTTAAGTATTAACCGCCGCTCATAAACAACTGCAACACCAGAGAAATCGCAGGTGAGTTGCCGGTCTTTTAAAAATGAATAAGCTCCTTTCTTGAAGGTCCCTAAGTCGTATCGGTCCGGACAAATCGCCGGTGGTAAGCAATTCTACAAATAAGTCGTGCGAGGAAGAAAACTCCTATTAAATCGCATATAAGTGGACCGCCAAGCATCCAGATGATGTGGATGGTAACGTGAATTTATGCATGCAACTGTTGAAACTCTATTTTCTTTAAAGTATAGACACAAAATCATGTTCTTGTCTACTGAAGACTGACTGACTATACTCTGATGATGTCGTAAGAGAAACTAATCGGTTTATTTAATAGTTCATAAAAAATTGAGTGAACCAAATAATTCGTCAATCATGTATTTTCTTAGTTTAATATTGACAAATTCTTTATCAAAAACAAACCAAAAGCCTACATCGACTGATAAAATGTACCACAGTGTTTTGTTACCTGAAGCCCGCAATTTAAACGAGCCCCGTTTCTGGTTAAGTAATAAACGTGCAAAATTTACGAGTGTTCACGAGAAATCCTTATCTACAAGGGATGAATATTCAACTCGCAAATTTCGCGAACAGGTGTATTTGATGCGAGGTTTCGCTGAACAGTTTCATCTGGCACCAACGTGGGTTATTCATGGTTTTTCTTGCATCGAGGCTTTAAAACATTTATAGTGATTTTTTATCTGTATAAGTATACAAGGCAAACCTGACTGACACATCTATCAACGCACAATGAAACTGCTAAACGGATTTCGCTGAAATTTGGCATACATCTCACGGAATAGCGTAAAATAGCAGCTTCATGCTGCTGTGTTTCGTATGGTGAGTGTAGAGAACCGGAAACCCTTTTACTGGAAAGAGGCATTCCATCTTAGTCCTCAAGGGTGACAACGCATCTGCTTTTGATTCTTAATTGAGGATAAATGTAGATGTCTATGGGCCACATCATCCACTTACCATCAGGTGGACTGTGTGCTGTTTGTCACACTATTCTATAAAAAAATACAGACAGTTGTAATGACGTAGGCATCCGCTAAGGAAGGATTTTGAAAATTCGCCTAAAGGGTCAAAAAGAGAAGTATGTATGTAAGTCCGTCATTTTTAGAACTAGAAGCCTGAAGCTTTGTTTTTAGGTTAACAATCATAAATAAACAATTACATGTCCTAGGGTTTTTGAAAATTCAACCCCTAAGGGGGTGAAAAATTGGTTGAAAGTTTGTATGGGGAAACAAGATTAGTTAAACTATTTTATTCGAAACTTCAAAGGAGTACTCCTATCAATAAATGAGTAAACAAGTGATTCAGGCTCTTTTAGAATTCAACTCCTAAAAGGTGGAAAAAGGGTGACAAGTTCTGAAAATCAACATGGGTATCGTTTTTATGGTTTATCGGGTCGCTGATTACTAATTATTTCAAAATCAACGTAGCAGACGGGAAATACCTACCATCATCCCCTGGGGTGCGATGTGTTGAAATGTCAATATGGGTGTCGTTTTATGGTTTTGGGACGTTAATTACGAAAATGGCATCGATTATGGTTTGAAACCAACATGGATGGAAGGATGGATGGATGTATGTTTGTATGTAAAATCATCATGGTTTGGATGACTTGGGTGTCATTTTAAGGTTTTGGGTCGCAAAAACGTAAATGATATTGATAAATATTTTAAACTTAATTTATTAGAATAAAATAGAATATACTTTTATTGCACAAAACATATAACGACAGACAAGATTTGTACAAAAATTTGCACTAAATTACACCTGAACAAAAAATAATAATTTAAAAATTAAAAACAATGAAAATAAACAACCAAACCAAATATATTTTTTACAAATTAATAAAATGGCAAAACCAAAAGAAATACTTATGTACCTACCTATTTTATATTGATCTTCAGTTCCAATCTCTAGCCATAGATGGCGTTGGTATCGTTTTAGAACGCGGTAACGTTGTGTTTTTAGATCAATATAAAGTGAATGGTGAATGAGCGCTTCAACCTGTACCACATACGGTAGCTATTCACTGTTAACGGATATTTGAATAGACTTTGACTTTGTTTGCTTGCTTACGGTTTAAGATTTGCTTCATGTTTCGGATTAGTTGCTTGGTTTTGTCTTTCAACACCACTGTTCAAACTGGGAATTCGATTTTCTTTGTGATTAGGTATTGCTGATAGAAGTATTTTTCTCACTGAAAAAATGACTACAGAAACTCTTAATATTAAAGGGAAAATGGAAGAACATCTCTGTCGTCCCCATTAAAGGTGACGGCGCCTGTTTGTTTCGTGCTCATTTTTAATGTACGGAAGCCAAGAAAATGCGATGGTGGTGCTTTCACAAATTGTTAGATTTGTGGTAAATGATTAGCCTAGGCTTTCAGTTATAACCCACGACAGAAATGGCCATAATTATTCAACAGCAAATGATTATGCAGCCGATATGTTAAAAATGAAACTTACGGTGGACTTTGTGAATTGGTAGCTGCAGAATTAATATTTCCGTTTCGGTTTGAAGTATATCGAAACAGTCTGCTATACACAGAGTCTAGAACAGATAACTGTCAGTAAGGCGATTACGATTTAGCCATGATTTATCTAAAAGACATTTTGACGCCTATCTGCCTATTGTTGCGAAGAAAATTACACAGCGTCGCATGAAGTTACCTGTCGAAGAGCGTGATCCTTTTCAGAGCTTGACCATTTAACTGTTACATCTTTTGTAAACGGTGTAATATCATCTCCAACCAGCGGAACAGATCAATCTGTATCGTCGACATTAAAATATAAAAAAATAAAATAAACGAAGGTCGAGATTTACTAATTACACAAGAAAAAGTCAATTTAAAAGTGCACAAGAAAGATATAGGCAGAACAAGCCAGATTCAAATCATAAAGCTGTGTTCGCTTATCAGAAAAATCGAATACACAAGTGCATATAGCAATTCAGTCAAGGTATGAGGAAAATATTACACTGCGTTTATGGAAAAACAAGGTCCATTCCGCTATGGAGTATGACCCTGATATTGCCTACACAACTGACAGCAGTATAGCCTTGGGTTCTATGATATACAAGTGTCAGTGGTGCAATGCGCTGAAATGGAAGGATGAGACACCTGGTATGTGTTGCAGCGCTGGAAAAGTGCAACTTGATCGGTTGAAACAACTGCCTGAACCACTCTTTAGTTTGATTAATGATCTACACCCAGATCATGACCATTTTATGGGTAATATTCGTAAATATAATGCCTGTTTCCAGATGACTTCCTTTGGTGGTAAACAGGTAACAGCAGATGGTTTTTCACCGACTTTTAAAGCACAAGGCCAGGTCTACCATTTAATTGGAAGTATATTACCAAAGCAAACATGACGCTCAGTACCTTCAAATATATTTTGTAGGTGAAGATGATCGATAAGCAAAGATTCGATGTTCTAAATTTCCTAAATTAGAGCCAAATTTAATCAAACAATTGCAGAATATGCTGCATCAAGTGAACCCGTATATAAAATATCTGAAAAGTGCCATTGATAAAGCCCTCCTTCAGAGTCATACAAAGTTGTCATACATGCTGATAAAAGCACCAGAAGAATATAGAGGTAAGTACAATGCACCAACTACTAAATGAAGTAGCTTTAGTGTTAGTGGATCAACAATTTGATCGAAGGAAGATCATCCTCGAGAGCCAAGTAATTCACTTCAGCGTATTAGTTAAATACATCGAGAATATGATGCGCTACAGTATCCATTGATGTTTTGCTGAAGGAATGATGGTTATTCAATCAACATACCACAACGTGATCCCACAACTAAGTTACCGCTTAATAAACCTGTCTCTTCTGCAAGTTTCTATTTGTATATAATAATGATTAAAGAAGGAGAAGATAACTATTTAGTCAAATATCGTGCCCTTTTAGTCAATATTTGGTGGATGAATACGCCAAAATAGAAAGAGATATTAAATTACATCAAAAATAATCAAGACAAATTACGTGCTGATAGTTACATCAATTTAAAAGATGCTATTGGACGACAAGACGCAGAAGCCAACCAACTAGGACAAATGGTTGTCCTTCCGTCATCTTTAAGGGGACCTAGGTATATGCACGAAAGAACACAGGACGCTATGACCTATGTTAGGAATTACGGCCGGCCTGATCTTTTATCACTTTCATACAATCCTCGCTGGGACGAGATAAAAGAGTTGCTTCAAGGACAACAATCTCATGATAGACACGATATAATTTCGAGGTTGTTTCGACTGAAGGTGAAAAAGATCATGAACGTATTGACAGAGGGCAAAATATTTGGTGAAGTGCGATGCTATATGTACTCAACGGAATGGCAAAGAGACGTCTTTCACATATTCATATTCTTTATGGCTTCACAAACGCATTACTCCGGATCAAATCGACAATATAATTTGTGCTGAAATACCGGATCCCAAACGTGACCCAGCTTTGCAAAATCGTTAAATGTAATATGATACATGGTCCATGTGGAACTTTAAATCGAAAGTCACAATTTATGAAAGATAACCTGTGCAGTAAACGATACCCCAGGGCTCTCATAAAGGAAACTCAAACTGGTGAAGACGGTTATCCGCAGTACAAGAGACTTTTACTAGATGAAGGTGGGTTCTCTGTTGATATCAAAGGCACAACCATAGATAATCGCTGGGTAGTCCCTTATAATCCAGTATTATTAAAACATTTAACGCTCACTTAAATGTGGAATATTGGCATTCGGTTAAATCAATAAAATACGTCTGTAAATACGTAAATAAAGGTTCAGACCAGGCATCATTTGCTTTAAAGAATGAGAAGGATGAAGTTAAAACCTACACAAGTGAAAAATATATAAGTTCATCAGAGGCAGTATGGCTAATCCTTGAATTTCCCATTCATGAGCGTTTCCTTTCCGTAGTCCACCTCGCTGTTCATTTGGAAAATGGGCAAGGGTTTATTTTAATGAGCAAAATCTGATTGAAAGAGTGAATAGTCCTCCAACAACCACACTCCTATCCTTTTCGATTTCTGTAAAATGGATAACTTTGCAAAACATTGCTCTACCTAGAAGTACCTGCATACTACGTTTGGGATAAAAGAAAGTTCCAAAGGAGAAAGAGAGGAGCAAACGTTAAAGCCTGGCCAGGTGAAAAAGAGCACATTCTGAGCAGGATTTATACAGTGTATCCGAACAATACAGAATGCTATCACCTTCGCATGCTTTATGAGATCCAGGGCCCAATTTCGTTTGAAGCATTAAAACTGTAGATGGTTGATTGGAACGAATATACATGATATTCCACTTTCCAATCAGCGTGCAAAGCTCTCGGCTTGCTTGAAGATGATCAGCATTTGTTCGCAGCAATGGAAGGCAGCAATTTGCCAATCACCGCAAATGATTCGGGATCTTTTACGATTACTTTAGTGTTCTGCCAAGTATTAGACCCTTTAAGCCTTTGGGAGAAATTCAAAGAATACCTATCTGAAGATTTTAAAGGCAATTAGAAAGACAGGGAGATGTGGATGTAGAGCACATAACAGATGTAGTATTTAATAAATGCCTTTCGGTAATAGAAGATTAGCGTTGGGTGGTCGGCTACTAAAAAGGTATGGGTTACCTCAGCCAAGCAAAGAACAACAATTTGAAAATAGAGAGTTTCTTAAAGAGACAAGTTACAACTTAGCATCATTAGAAAATACAGTTAAAAATAATGAAGGATTACTGAATGACGAACAAAAAGCAGTTTACAATCAAATTAACACAAAATTGAATCAAATGTGGGTGGAATATTCTTTTTAGATGCTCCCGGTGGAACAGGCAAAACATTCCTCATAAATTTCCTATTAGTAAAAGTTAGAAGTACTCATGGAATTGCTTTGGCTGTGGCTTCATCTGGAATCGCAGCTACACACTACTTGAGGGTGGACGAACTGCTCATGCATGGAGTCACTCAATAAGTTTTGAGATGCTCGAAATTTAAAATGAAACGCATGCGTGTTATTTGCATCTAAAAAGCAAATTTATTCAAAAATAGAACTCCATAAGCCAATTGCTCTATATTAAGAAAAAAACAAAGTTCTATTAATTTTCCTGCAACACTTCTCGCTTTTCATTTAAAACGATGGATCTTAACCGTGAACATTTGCGCGCTATGATATATTATGATTTTAAATTTGGTTTAACCGAATAATTAAGTTTACAACGGTTACAATCATTAGGGACTCAGCTCCATCACGCGCAACAATTTTTAGGTGGTTTACAATTCAAAAGGGTAAAATCAATCTTAAAGATGACCAAAGAAGGGCCCCGCAAACAGCAGTAACGGCAGAAAATGTATGGACTACTGAAATGTTGGTGCGAGAGAGACCACGAATCACATATACGGACATCAGAAAGATTGTAGGCATTAGTTCGGGGGCATTCGCCATCCTACATCAACATCTTGGTGTGAGGAAGCTTTGTTGTCGATGGATCCTCGTTTGCTCTCCGAAAGCGAAAATAGACTCGTGTGGATTGGTGCCATGAAATGCGTCTACGTTTTGAAAACAGCGCATTTAGGCATGTTTCAAATCGTTACTGGTGACGAGACATGGATCTATCAATATGATCCGGAAAATAAAAGGCAATCATCGGTATGGGTCTAATCAGAAGGACAGTTACCGACAAAACTGCAAAGACCTCGCAACGTCGGCAAAAATATGGTGGCTAGTTTTTTTTCGCGGAGCAGAACATTTGTCGACGTGCTGGAAAATTATAGGTCAGTCAACTCTGAATGGTATACTACAGTTGCATTACCCAAAGCTTTTCAAGCTGTGCGGGAGAAGACCAAAGACCAGGCTTCGGGGAATCATGCTGCATCACGATAACGCCTCTTCACATACCTCCTTAGAACACAAGTATTTATTGAGGAATCTGGTGTTGAAACCTAAGTCACCCACCCAACAGCCTGACTTAGCTCCTTGTGATTTCTTTTTGTTCCCAAGATTCAAAGAAAAATAAAAGGCAAGTATTTTTCAAGCGCCGAAGCGATTTCCGACCTGTCAGATCAAGACTGGCAAAAGTGTTTTCAGAGTTGGTTTAGGCGAATGGAACTTTCCCGTGTGGGTTGCCAGTCCTCCCATCAGGCGCGTGCCCAGGTGGCGGATAGGGGAACGCCACCCAGATATGGGTGGTAGCAGGAAACCGCCGCGGACCAAAACTGGCCGAGGTTTGGCGTACCCGAGGTTCCATTAGGACTAGAAACGCCCGGGGCTTAATGCCTAGAGATGGGCCTTCACATGCTTGTCGTTGCTCCGGTATCGCTCTTTGATAAGAGCGGACGGGGATGCAATACACGCGGCGATGTGCCAAGCGCACCAATGCCGGGTGACCCCGCGCGGTAATGTGCCAAGCGCACCGATACCGGGCGATCTGTGCGGCGGTGTGCCAAGCGCACCCATGCCGGACAACCCGTAAGCCCGTGCAACCTGGCCTGTGGCCCCCACCAGGGTCGCGGAAGAAAACCTCTTTAAAAATAACCCCAATCCTAAGGTATAAGGTGCCGAGGGATGAATGGCTGGGGAGCCCAGTCCCAAGCCTTGGGGGTTCAGGACCACACCCTGTAAAAAGGAACCAAAATATGCAGTGCGACAAAAATCGATTCCCCAGGGTGGTCCCGCCGATCCATTGGTAAGCGGGAGTCCACCCCAGCAGCCTTCATAGGCGCTGTGGCAGCCCATCGTATCTGGGGGCAATCCACTGCATCGCGGGGATGCACAAGTGTCAACCGCGGGCCCACAACATCCACGGGGCAAAGTAAGAAGACTGGAGCCGTGTCAAGGAGGACGACACAAGACAAACGTGGGCGTTCTAAACGCCCTAATATGCCAGTAAATCAGACTATTGAAAGCGATGGAGGTGGGTCCGATGGCTCGCTCGCTTCACTTATCAGCCCCACCGGAGAAGGAAGAAGAAGGCCAAGCCCCAAGCGCTGCGGTTGTGGCCGCCAAATTTGCGGCAGTGTCGGCCACAGCCTGAAGAAGAGGCCGCTACAGGAAACGGAGGAAGACCTTTCGACCCTCCGTAGCGCCCACAAACACCAGGGCTAAAAAATCTGCCCAACCTAGAGGAGTTGGCCCGCGAAATGGCGACTCATAGTGACGGGTGCTCGGTCAACAAATCGACCTCAACCTTCAGGCCGTTGAAAGGTAGCGGATCGCTCCGCAACCTAAAGGGCAATTTGTGAGGGGCATAAGGTTAGCCGTACTTAATATAAAAGGCAACTGAAGTACTTGCGCCAAGGACCGCTACCAGCGAGAATATCAAAAGACTAGAAAGGAAAATACGGAACTGCGATCACAGCTCACCAGCCTTGCCAAAAGAACCGAAAACTTAACGAAAGATTAATCTCCTCCGTAAGCAAGCGACGCAAAGGCTGATCCACCCGAAACAGCAAGTATGTCTAATAACCGTGCGGTGCAACAAAAACCTGGCATGGAGAGGAGGACCTCATGGAGCGCATCGGATCCCTAATTGAGAGAAAGCTGGCAATCTTTGAGGCCAAGATATTTCCAGATAGGGTTATCCGGCCTCCACTGGCAGGGGCGAATAAGCCGCAGACACCGTCGCCGCAATTGTCAGCACCGCCACCCCAATCGTTGGAAGTACAGGCACCACTGCAGCCGCAAAAGGCTAAGAGACAAAGGGTGAAGAGGAAAAAAAAGAAGCCCGCCTTTCACCGCTGGCGCTCTCCCCCCAGTAGCTGCACCGGTGTTGAATAATTCAGCACCGAATGTCAGCTCGTGGGTGGAAGTAACTAAAAAGCCGAAAAAAGCAAAAGCCACCCAAAAGCGGTCCAACGCGACGGCGTCGACTTTGAGCACAATAAAAGAGAGGAGCAACAAGAAAAGGACTTTGCGTGCCCCGACTGCGGCGGTAACAGTCACGGTGTTGGAGCTCCTTCGTTACTTATGCTAAAGTAATGGAAAGCCAAAGCCAAAAATCCATTTGAGACTTTGGCATAGAAACTGTTCGCCTTAAGCGCGCAGTTACTGGAGGACTCCTGCTGGAGATAACGGGTCCGGACTGTGGAGAGAAGGCGGACAAGCTGGCGGCAAAGATGCGAGAGGTTCTCTCGGACCTGAACGTGCGAATTAGTCGCCCAATCAAAACAAGCGACGTTCGGCTGAGGGACCTCGACGATGCCGTCAGCGCTGAAGAGATTGCAGTGGCGATGGCTGAAGCAGGGGGTTGTTCAGTAGACAACATAAAAGTCGGGGAAGTCCGACGAACACCCACTAGCATGGGGACGTGCTGGGTACGATGTCCCGTCGTGGCGATCCGCAAGATTGCAGCCGTTGGGAGAGTACGGGTAGGTTGGGGGTCAGCCCGAGTGGAGGTACTAGAGCCCAGGCCCATGCATTGTTTTCGATGCCTTGAAAGAGCACGTTGCTAGCAGGTGCCCCAATGAAGTAAATAGAGGGCACGCTGTCACGCTTGTGGTGAGCCTGGGCACGAAGCCAAACAATGCACTGCGTCGGAACCCGCGTGTCCTCTGTGCTCAGATCTCGGCGGCCTGCCAGCCACAGACTGGGTAAAAGTGCGTCCCACCTCCTAAAAAGCAAGGAAGGAAGAAAGAGCAGACTCCGTCTGCATCCATCAACAAGCCGGACGCAGCGACATCAGTCCCTGCACCGAGTCCTAACTCGGCAATGGAAGTGGTCGAAAAATAAAATAAAATAAATTTCACACCCTTAAAGTCCTCCAGGGCAACCTGAACCACTGCCGCAATGCACAACATCTGTATGCAGACCATTGTGGAGTGGCGGGTTGCCCTGCAGTAGTAGCGGAGCCCTATTCCGTCCCTGACCATCCTCGCTGGTTCGGTGATGAATTGGGCTCTGAAGCCATCTACTGGGGGAGTGCAGAGGAGGCCCCACCCTGCGCCCTATTGAGAAGGGGGCAGGGCTTCGTTGCAATGCAATGGGGCCCGCTGGCCATAGTGGGCTGCTATGTCTCTCCCAATAGGTCCCTTGCCGACTACGAGGCGTACCTAGACGAGGTGGCGAACTGTGTTCGCGAATGTCAACCTCGTCCGTTGACCGTTCTAGGAGATTTTAACGCCCACACCAGGGCTTGGGGCAACTCCAGAGACGATCCGAAGGGAGAGACAGTGATGGAATGGGCGGCTGGGCTGGACCTCCGATTAATGAATCAGGGGTCCGTAAGCATATGTGTGCGGTGGCAGGGGGAGTCCATCGTAGATCTTACGTGGGCAACTCCTCCTGCAATGCAAATGCTGTCGGGCTGGCGAGTGGCGGAGGTGGTCACACTGTCCGACCACCGCCACATCGTGTTCGATGTCGCACTTCGCCAGCCAACAGTAACCCCAGTCGCCGAGGGCAGCCCACCGCGGCGTTTGTGTCTTAAGCGGCTCGACCGAGATAAGCTCGAAGCCGCCGCCATCGTCGCGTCCTGGCCAGATGACGTCGAAGAGTTCAGTCCGATCCTGAAGTAGAAGCGAACTGGTTTCGGGGTACGATGGCGCAAATTTGCGACCTTAATGCCCAAAACCAGTCGCCCCAAGCGCAGAGCAGTGTACTGGTGGTCAGCAGAAATCGCACGGCTCCGTGCACTCTGCTTGCAGGTCGGCGCCAGTACACCAGATCTCGAAGGAGAAGACGGCGAGCTCCGCCTGAGGAGGTAGCCAGACTCTACAGTGCATACCGAGCGGCTACAAAGCGCTACAAATTGCAATAGCCAACGCCAGGTCTCGGTCCTGGAAAGAGCTTCTGGAGGAACTCAACGAAGATCCTGGGGGCGTCCATACAGGATGGTACTGGGCAAGCTCCGGCCTTGGTCGCCCCCCACGGAGACTCTTGATCCGGATCTTCTGGGAAAGGTGATCAGCACGCTCTTCCCAGAGGACCGGTCAAGTCCCAGGTCACCTACCGTCGTCATGGGGTGGCAGGATGAGATGGGGTGACCGTCGAAGAGATGGACCGAGCCGTTAGCCACTTAAAGCGGAACACAGCACCGGGGCCCGATGGAATACCGGGCCGGGCCCTGGTGCTGAGTCTGGCTGCCTTGGGGACAGGCTCAGGCAGCTGTTTACCAGCTGTCTGCGATGTGCCGTTCCCCACAGCCTGGAAAGAAGCAAGGCTGGTCCTCTTGAAGAAGGAGGCAGGGCTGCTGATTCTCCCTCTGCGTGCCCCATATGCCTGTTGGACGAGATTGGCAAATTATTCAGAAAGGATAGTTGCCAGTCGGCTCAATGGGCATCTGTCGCGCGTCGGTCCCGATTTGGCCGATAGCCAGTTTGGGTTCCGACGGGAGCGTTCCACTTTAGATGCGATTATGCGCGTCCGCTCCTGTCGGTACAAGCAGTATCCCATGGTGGCGTGGCGTTGGCGATAAGTCTTGATATCGTCAACGCCTTTAACTCCTACCCTGGGATGCAATCAGGAGGGCACTGGCATCATCAGGTGCCCCACCTGCAAGGTACTATCGGGGACTACTTGCGCGACAGGTACATCCTGTACATGGGCAAGATGACAGGAAGATCCGGAGGAGATCAAACGTAGGGTTCCACAGGCTCGGTGCTGGGGCCGCTACTGTGGAACCTCGCCTATGATGCGGTTCTGCGAATCGATCTTCCCGCTGGCGTAGATATCGTCTGCTATGCTGACGACACATTGGTGATTGCTAGCGGGATCACTTTCGAGAGGCCAAGGGCTCGCCGAACTCGGGGCGGAAGTCGTCGTCGTTAAAATCCGAGTTGGGATTAGAAATAGCGCCTCACAAGGCCGAGGCCCTATGGTTCCATAAATTACCAAGAGGCAGGGAACCACCCGACTCGTATGTCCGCGTGGGTGTGTCTGAAGTCAGAGTGACTTCAGACCCACCCACATTCTCTCACTCACACATTCGACACTCAGATGGGCCCAGGTACTCATGTACCTCCCGAAGTACCTAGGCCTCCATCTGGACAGTCGCTGGGCTTCGAAGAACATTTCGAGCGCCTAGTCCCCGGATCGAAAGGGTAGCGGTGCTGTGCATAGACTGCTGCCCAATCTAGAGGACCGACGGAGGAAATACGTCGCTCTATGCGGGAGTTATTCGATCCGTAGCTCTGTATGGAGCGCCTGTATGGGCAAAAGGCTGGCCATCTGACGCTGTAGAACTAATCTACAGTGTTCAGCGGAGGATGGCCATACGGATCGTACGAGGATACCGCACTATATCCTTTGAGGCGGCGACAATCCTGGCTCGCTTTCCACCACTAGATATACTGGCGGAAATGGACGCGGGGTATGCGCCCGAATCTGTGCCCTCCGCCAGAGCGGTGGATGAACCAGAAGAGGCGCTCGAATCAATTAAACGGCAGGAACGACAAAACGCTCTGGCGTCATGACGCTCTCGACTGGAGGAGCGCTATGAACGCAGGCGCGTCATTGGAGCAATCCTGCCGGTCTTCGAAGCCTGGATGCAGCGACGAGCAGGAAGACTCACCTACAGACTTACAGATGATTACCGGGCATGGGTGCTTCGGTGATTATCTGTAAGATCGGACGCGAAGCGACGGCGAACTGCTTCCACTGTGATGGACGGGCCAGGACTCCGCCACACACACTCGCAGTATGCCCAGCGTGGAACGGGAGCGGACGATCCTGGTGAACCGCATCGGACAGAACCTCCTGCCAGCAGTCGTGTCGGCGATGCTGAGCGGGGATTCGGCGTGGAGGGCCGTAGCCACCTTCTGTGAATCAGTTATGATTCAGAAGGACTTCTGAGCGGGATCGGGAGAGGCGGATCCCGCGCGGAGACGACGTCACCAAGGCTTTCGTCACGGCCCTCCTCCAGAAAACGGTGTTCCCTACCACCAGAAACGGGGCGGGGTTTGCAGACGCTCGGGGCGGGGACTCGAGCGCCTAGTTATGTAACTCCCGAGGAGGACGATGACTCAGAAGTGGTCTCGAGACATCGTGGTAGCACTGCGAGGGTGCTGGGGTAGCATGTACTGCCCCGGACGTGCTATTAGTGTAGCAAAGCGACGGAGGGGCGGTTGCGTTCGAACGGAGATCCTGGACCCTCGTATACGCTGATGGTGACCACCGTGGGGTTTTAGGCGGTAGGGTCCGGCATAACCTTTTCGTTGCCCCGCAGCGGAAGGTATCCATGAGGATTCCCACGAAAAAAAAAGGCGAATGGAACTTTGTATAGAGCATGATGGAGAATATTTTGAAAAGATGTAAAATAAATATTACTAGTATCTAGAATACTTTTGTATATCTCAAAACTTATTGAGTGACCTACGTACCTTCAAGTTACCACTCAATTTAACAACATCTGATACTCCCATTTGTAGTATATCGAAACAAAGTAATTCTGCTGAAGTATTAAAACATACGAAAATCATAGTGTGAGATGAAATAACCATGGCTCATAAGGGTGGCGTAGAGGCTTTAAACAGAACTCTACAAGATATAAGAGAAAATAAGTTAATGGGTGGTATAACGGTTTTGCTGCTGAAAATTTTAGACAGACTCTACCAGTAGTGCCAAAAGGAACTAGAGCAGATGAAGTTAAGGCGTGTCTTAGAGATCCACTTTATGGCCTCTAATTAAAATCCTCAAACTCTCGAAAAATATGCAGGTACAGTTAGGAGAAAAAGTCTGCTGGTGGATTTACGAATCTTCTACTTGAAATCGGCAACGGTGATTACCCGATAAATGACGGAATGATAACCATCCCTGATAAATTGTACATAGTTGTATTTACGTTACAGGAGTTAATATCCAAAATTTACCAGATGTTGCTCATATCCACGATAAGCCAATGGAATGGTTGTACGAACGTGCCATACTAACCTCGAAAAACGACCAAGCAGCGGCAATTAACGATATACTGTTAACCACTTTGAGGGGAAGAAATGGTGTACACGTCAATAGACTCTGTGGTCAACACAGATGACGCAATTAACTACCCTGTCGAATTTTTTAATTCACTGAAACCATCGGGTATTCCACATCATAAGCTTATTCTGCGCGTGGGCACTCCTGTTATGTTGTTGCTAAATTTAAAACCTCCTCAACTGTGCAACGGAACCAGACTAAAAGTAAAAGCGTTACACCGCAATGTAGTGGAAGCCACAATTATAACTGGATGTGCGCAAGGAAACTGTATTTGTACCAAGAATTCCTTGATCTCGATTGATCTTCCTTTGAATTCAAACGAATACAGTTTCCTCAAAGCCTGCTGCAATGACCATAAACATATCAAAGTGCAGACATTAAAATTTGCAGGTATAGACTTGAGAGAAAATTGTTTTCACGGGCAATTCATGTGGTTTGCTCACGTAAAGCTCGCCCAGTAGTCTGATAATTTTGGCACATAATAGATTAGCAAAAATGTGGTGTATAAAGAAGTTTTGTAGTTTACTAGCTTTTGGCCGTGACATCCAGTCATAATTGTGGCTTGTACCAGCAGACTCTTTTTCACACATGGGCGCGATATAACTGAACTCCACGCGGACGAAGTCGCGGGCAAAAAATTAAGTTTATAATAAGGGTAAAAAACGAGCATACAGCCCACCTGATGGTAAGTGGATGCTTTGTTCAATAGACATTTACGTCTATCCTCTATGAAGTATAAAAATGCAGATGCTTTGTCAATCCTGAGAAGGCTTTGTCAATCCTGAGAACCAAAATGGAAGGCCTCGTATGCAGAGAAAAGGATATCCGTTTCTCTACACTCACCATACGAAACACAGCAGCATTGAGCTGCTATTTTAGCCTAGTCCTTCCCCGGTTGAGCCGACCTATCCGTGCTATAAAGCATAATATAACTGCAATGTGGCTCTACCACGTATAAATATGCTTTGTGGAAGGTCTATGTCGAGCTGTGGACTTCAGGTTAAACGGTGTTTGGCTTTGACTCTTGGTTAAAATGTATTTACTATTTTTCTACCGACTTCAAAAAGGAGGAGGTACTCAATTCGGCTGTATGTTCTTTTTTTATATGTGTCCTCTTAAAGTTTTTCTAGGTAAACCGATTTCGATTATTCTTAATATAATTTCTTTATTTGAAAGCTAGTGCTTTTCATGTGGTCCCATATAATTTTGATTAAGGTCTGACCAATAGTTTTTGAGTTATTCTTAATAATTTATATTGATGTCGGTTATACATAATTTTTAATTTTAAGTTATATTTTTTTAGCTCGTTACAGAGTTAATGGTAACCGGCCATTGTGGTTTATTGATACCTACAACTATCTTCAAACGAAAAGGTCACATGTGCATTGATTTTTGCATTACCTAATTTTAATTTTAATATATTTTTAAATAACGTAACATTTTTTAAGAAGAAGGCGTAAACGATACGAGCCGTATGCAACATCAGAGGAATTTTAGGTGCGTTGCCGGCCTTTTAGAAAGGAGTAGGCTCGTTTTCTGAAGATACCTCTGTAGTATCGCAGAAAAACCGATGGCGACGTTGAATTCCACAATGGTCGTACGTGGCAGAAAATTCCGTGAAAAACGTTTGTTTTACGTGGTAGAGCTGTAGCTATATTATCCGCGCGACCGGGGAAGGACCACGCTCTCACAGAATTTCAGCTTAACTCTACTGTGTTTTGTATGGCGAGTGTAGAGAACCGGATACCCTTTTTACTGGAAACGAGGCATTCCATCGTAGTCCTCACGGTTGACAACGCATCTGCATTTTGATTCGTAATCGAGGATAGATGTAGATGTCTATTGGCCACAGCAACCACATACCATCAGGTGAACTGTGTGCTCGTTTATCACCCATATACTATTTAAAAAAAAACAAGGCTTTAAACATCATTGAATCATAAAAAAGTTGTCTCTGTAGGGAACAGAAAACTCATTCGATTTTAGATTACTGTCACCTCTTAAAATTTTGTTCCCCCCGCCATTTCTGTTGCTATATGTACTCGTATATTGTGTTAACTCTGTCATGGCCACGTGATTCATTATTTACCATTACCGTTATCATTACATCTAATCAAAAGTCAACTGCTGAACTTAAGTCTATCCATAGATTGCCTCAAAGGACGTATATAGGCCATTGATGCCACGGGTTGGCAACCACAGTTTGTTATTTTACACAGATGTCATCAGAAAGATGCTGCGCCGCATCTCCTGATTCAGTTTCCCTCTGTCACCTATTACGACGCCCACAGGATTATATGGGGTATTGGATACTATTAAGCAACCACAACACAGTTAGTTCATTGTTTAATATCCTTCAATATGCTTGTTTAAACTTTAAAAGGATGTCAAAATATAATTCCAAAAATATTACCTCTCTTGGAAGACTGCAGATTGCTCTATTTTTGTTCCATAAAATTTGACAATGTTTTATAAATATCAATACGGTAAATTACATTTAATATTATACAAGTGGTAAAATTAAAAATTTTGTACAACCGACTTCAACATAAATAAAATGAGAACATCATCAATATAGTTGAAGTCAATTAAATACGTATTATTATGATAACTCAAAAACTACTGGTCAAATCTTAATGAAATTTATACGGGATCAAATGAGGAACACCAGCTTTCAAATAAAATAAAAAGAATCTTCTAAATCGGTTCACCTATAAAAAAGTTCAGAGGAAACACACATAAAAAACAGTCTAATTGAGTACCTCCTAATTTTGGAATTACCGTGTTGTTTGTCTGTCTGTTTGTCACAAACGATCTTATTAGGCACTTGATAACAAAAAATTTTTTACAGTGTGAAAAAAGAAATATTATTTTATTTTAAATGGCGCTTCATTTTAATAGACGCTAGTAATTCATTTATTTGTATTTTTTGTATTTGTTAATCAATAATATAATACGTTTATCAATAACTTCGTTCCAACCGAGCGTTCCACTGCACTCACGCATGTTTTTTTTTATATAATAATGTTATCTTATGTTTTTTATATAATAATGTTATCTTATTCTCTTGGCACACGACAAAACCTGGGAGAGTGCTGAGAAGAGGCCCTGCGTATTGTATCAAACTGGCTCCGTGACAATCTGCTGACCTTAAATATTGACAAGACCAAGTATATCACCTTTCTGCATCAAAAGCATCACAACCTAAACCTGATCCCTACTACATCAAAATCCACCACTGTGACACGACAAATGCAAACTGTGGATACATGGCAATAGAACAGACGGATAACATAAAGTATCTGGGAATTATATTCGACAGTACCCTTACCTGGACACCTCAAATAGATAACATGGCATCCCAGGTTCGAAAAATTATTCCAGTTTTAAAAATTGAGGAATGCAGCGGACTCAAAAACCTTGAAACTAGTCTATTTTGCGCTGGCCCAGTCAATTCTGACCTATTGCATCCCTTCCTGGGGTGGGGCGTCCCCCTCATTTCTAAAACTGGAGCGAGCACAGCAGCCGTCTTAAAGTTATGACTAAAAGCAATACCGTTACCTACTACCCAACTATATAAAGACTGTGAGTGCTTACAACCAGGCAACTCTATATACTTCAAATGATACTTCGTAGACATCGCTCGTCCCACTGAAACAGCGTGCACAAAGGAAGTCGAAAACTGGAATACCGGGTATGTGAGCACGTCCCCCACAGAACTGCTTTAGCTCGTAGACAATACTATGTCCGAAGTAGTCATGTGTACAATAGGATTAATAAAGAACTAAATATCTATAAAGCTACCACAAGAAAGTGTAAACAGGAACTGAAGCAGTGGCTGCAGAGGCTTTCATACGAGGATACAGAGGCGCTTTTGCGATCCCCCTATACAGCTAACTAAACCACATCTTATGATAAAGTCTTAAGGCTCATCACACACTTAGTGAGGATTGCTGTCTTTGGCACAACCAATCCCAAGATGTTTAATATAGGCATGGCTTATGCACATTAATACTCTCTCTCTCTCTCTCTCACACACACACACACACACACACACACACACACACACACACACACACACATATACTCACACACACACACACACACACACACACACACACACACACACACACACACACACAAAACACATATACGCACACACATTTACAAACTACGTGTACACTCGCAATTCCATCCATCACTTTTATACTTGCTCTTAAGAAGTGTCTCCACATGTAGCGGATTCAATATTATGTAGTACTGCGCTAGCACTTATTATTTGTGTGTAGTACTAAACAGGGCATTTCTTTAATGTTTCCTATAATGTCCGGTGGAAGGCGCTAGCGCCTGTAATACAGTTTTACCATAAAACTAGTACAGCCGCTAACGATCAACCATATCCTACTAGTATGTTGCCAAAAAAAAACCAGTCCTGTAATAGTTTAAGATACCCGCATGTAATCAAAGTGAAAGTGAATAAAGTTTTATAATTATTATGGGATATTTATGAAGTATTCTCATTTGGTTGGGCTGAATAAATATATAAAAGAAATATAGTAAATAAATATACATAAATATAAATGTATATATATTAAATATACTAACACAAATAGTATATAAATAAATAAAACCCAACTAAATGGAAGCCCTCGGCAGAGGACCAAACGGCCGAGGGTTGGGGAAAGGAAAGAAACCGGCGGACGATGCGGGCGGTGTCGAGGAGCACCGCCTACCGTATTTGAGCACGGAGCGGTCCTTCACGGAGTCCCAGTCGCCTCAAATGACCCGAGAGGCTGACCGGGATTAGCCCGTTCGCAGAAACGACCACAGGAATAATTTCGGTCGGCAGCCACCCCACATGTCGGTCACCTCGTGAACCAGGTCTAGATATTTTGTCAGCTTTCTGTTTCGGCTTTCACGAGGTTCTCGTCATAAGGAATGGTAATATCGACCAAAATATCTTGATGTGCCCGGTCCATCAGCACAATATCAGGCTATTCGCAAGAATAGTCCTGTCTGTGATGATGGCCTGGTCCCAGCAGAGCCTGGCGCGGTCATTTTCGAGCACGGCTTCCGGCAATTCTATAATATGGCATTTTCCTATCCACGAGACCGTATTTCAGAGCGAGCTCCTGGTGTAGAATTGGCTACTAGGTTGTGTCTGTGCAACACTCAGTTAGAAAGCGCCGAACAACCGAAAATGGATGCTTGACAGATGTCGACGGCGCCATCCTTTAGGATGTATATTATTATTATTACATTATCACATATATTGTCACAAAATTATAATATTATAAATATAAATACACTCTATATAAATAATATTATTATTTTCATTATCCACCATGGCGAGAATCCTAAGCCATCGGTGAAGTTAGGCATCCAAAGATAGGAACCTTCTTACTATTCGAGCTGTATTTAATAAGGCCGATTTTTGAATCAATCCTTCAGCCACTTGCCCAAACCTAACTTGGACAGATAATCGTCCATATTTTTACCGATAAGCCCATTGACTGATACAACTATTGGTACAATAATAGTAGAATCAACGTCCCATATAGCGACAATCTCATGAGCTAAGTCGATATATTTTATTTTTTATCATTCTGCTTTCGAGATTCTCGTCATGAGGAACACTGATATCTATTATTATTGCCTTGCGTGTGAGTTCGGTCTACCACCACAATGTCAGGTTTATTTGCCACTATAAACCTGTCTGTGATAATTGACCGATCAGTACAACGTGACACTTCTATTTTCAAGGACTGGCTTTGGTTCATACTTATAATATGGAACGTCCTGTTGAGTAAAACCAAATTTAATGGCAAGCTGCTGGTGTATTATTCTAGCCACTTGGTTATGTCTGTGCAAATACTCACCATTCGATAGTTGTGAACAACCGGAAATAACATGTCTGAGGGACTCTCCAGGGCGATGACATGCGCGACATACGTCAACCGTGCTGTCCCTCAAAATGTACTTCCGGTAGTTGTTCGTTTAATTACTTCGTCTTGTATTGCACAGATAAAACTTCCAGTTTCTACAAAAGGTCACCAAACTGTAACCAATGTACTGATGCAACCATGTCTACATAAGGATTAGTCAATGTTTTAAAATCGACCATGCAGTGTTGCTTGTCATTCCAAACCTTTGCGTTCATCTATAGTCATAGTATGAGGCCTCTGCCAGTCCTTTGCCGACATAATGGGGTTAATGATTTGTCATTAATCACTACGTTACTATGAATGCGTGATGTGTCTTTTTAAATAAAATAGTCTCTGAGGTTGTATACTTCACGGTTGTGTAGGTTTTAATGTTGTAAACCCTGTCCACCATCTTTTCTTGGAAGATACAACCTCATGACAGATGACCGCAGGTGGTGCATTCGGTGCGTAGTCATTAATGTACGGACTCGTCTATCAAGGCATCCAATTCCGTTTGAGACCATCTTGTAACACCAAAAGTATAAATAAGGCTAGGTATTACCCAGGAGTTATATGCTCTAATTTTGTTTCCGCCGGATAAATGACTTATTAATAATTATATTATTAATAAGGGTAACTAACGAGCATACAGCTCACCTGATGGTAAGTGGATGCTGTGGCCAATAGACATTTACATCTATCCTCGATTAAGAATCAAAATGCAGATGCGTTGTTAATCTTGAGGACCAACACGGAAGGCCACGTATGCATAAAAAGGATCTCCGTTTCTCTACACTCACCATACGAAACACAGCAGCATTGAGCTGCCATTTTATGCTAGTATTCTGTAAGAGCGTGATCCATCCCTTGCATATTATTATTTTTTACTTATTATTTGCCAGTGTTTGATCATTAACCACCTGGTCGTTAGTGGTGATGAAGCCTTAGATGGCAAATCGCACTGTCTTAGCGTAACAAAAGTCTATTCACTTATGTATTAAAGACTCTGTATCATCAAAATGAAGGGCAGTATTATCCTAATAAAAACTCAAAATAATTAAAAAAAACTGCCGTTACTCACCCGCCCGCCAAACTTGATAACTATGGCGGAATCCCCCCTGAGGTGATCTATGGGGAGGCCTATGTTCAGTAGCGGATAGATAGGCTGTAATGACAAGATCCTATTTACTTGGAAGGAACCATTCTTTCTTAGGCCACAGGGATGACAACACATCTACATTTTGATTCTTAATCAAGGATAGATTTACCATCTTACCATCAGGTGTACTGCATGCTCACTTATCAACCTTATTCTATGAACAAATTATAGAATAAAATTGTGAGGCTTATATTATCGTACTACCTGCCTTACGTCATAGGATATATAGTACTTTGTAACAGCTTTGACAAGCTCGAAATATAAATCTAGGAAACTGAGGGGCGGAGACGTTTTCTAACTTCGGCGCAGTTTTGCGATCAACTTATTTGTGCTGGACCGAAGTTGGTCGCTTTAGGCCGAAGTTTTGCAGGCGTGCACGAAGTTCCCCGAATCAAATTAACGGATAGTCTCAATCAAAAGCCAATAGCGAGTCGGGCTTTATAAGTTATTAAAGGAATCGATTTTAAAATTAAATTTACCTGTACATAAATTAAAACTTATTAATGAACGAAAAATAACGTTTTAAATAAATATTAACAATATGCGCACATCGATAATAGCTAATGATATTATAACTGATTTAATTTTTAATTTAGGTAATTTTATTTTACTAGTTGTTTTACTATTACGGCGCGTTGCTGCTGCAGAAGAAATAATTGTGAAAATGTGGTTTTAAATATGGAAAAGTTATATTGTTTATTAAGGAATGATAATAGATTTATTGAATGATAATGTATAACTTTAAAATAATTTTTTTCAACACGATACGCGCCACCTAGTGTTAGTTAATTGTACTATTCCTATTACCTTCACGCAAATGCAAACTATAAGTTGACAAAGTTTTACCTAATCCGATTAACGGTATGGCAGCAACAAACCAAAATTAATTTTATTTATTAGATGACAATAGGTACATTAATTAAATTTGAATGTTGTATAACTTTCAAAAATTTTGTTGGTACGACACGTTTGTCGCCACCTACTGTAAGTCCATTGTACTATGCCCATAACCTTCGCAAATGCAAGCAATAACTTGAGAAAGTTTTACCGCAATCTGATGAACAGCGCATAAAATACGAACAAACAAATATAAATGTTTATATATGTATTAGATAAAAAACTTTACCCCACAATAGGATATTCTCCTGTATTTGGAGGCAGTTTTACATTAATTATGTAAGGATAATCTGGTTCGGTTCATACCTGAAACATTATTTGAGGCCATACAAATACTTGTTCCGTGTCAATTGAGTATTTCGTCATTTGTCGGTTTTGTGAAAGTTAGCTTCAACCGTACTAAAAGGATATTTTCTGATAATAAATTTTCTTAGTTTATATATGATTAGAATAAAATTTAACTGTGTAGTAAGGATATTTGAATATCCACTATACCATATCGTCCCGGATGTCGTGTAAAGGCGACAGAGAGAAATAAATCAAGATATGGGCAGCAGCGACTTCCTAATAACAAACAGAAAATTTAAAACTGCGGTTGTTAACTAGCTCAGCTATGGCAGCTATGGCAAAATTTTGATGTTTATTCCAGTGCATGTTGTAATCACCTATAATAGTTTGTAGCATTTAAAGTAATACCCTATCTACGTATGTATGTAAATTATAATTTTAACAATGTATACAAATGTTGGTGATGCTTAATACAAAAATTGAATTTCGGTCACTGCGGCCATTCTCAATGGAGTTTAGCCATCTGCGCAGGGCAGGATTACAGTGCATGAGTATGTGTACATTGTCATTTTTCACTCATCCATTATGTTCATTACATAGTCCACTCATGAATATAGGCCTCCCCATAGATTACCACAGATGGGAATGCTTCTTTGGTCTAGTGGTCGTAAGCGCGACTGCGTATGATATGGTCCCGAGTTCAATACCCGGGTGAGACCAAAATAAAAAATTGGGTTATTCTGTTAAGAAATTTGCAGTGGCATCCAGCAGTCAAGAAGTTGGCGGTTTTTCATTATTGTGCCTCGAAAAGCACTTAACGCCGTTAGTCCTGCGCCTGATCTCTCTCCGATCATATCGGCATGTCATCCGTCCCATCAGACTATGAGGGAATAGAGAGTGCATATTTATTTGCGCACACACTCGTGCACTATCTATCACTAATCATGTACTGCGCAGATGGCTAATCTCTGTTGAGACTAGTCGCCGTGACTGAAATTCGGTCTAGACAATATTATTATTATCATTTTTAATCAAGGACAGATAAAGGCGTCCATGAGTCATAGCATAGATACTTTTACCATTAGCACCTTTGCTTCTAAAACATATTCGTTCTTCCATCCAAAAACATAGAGTTGACATTTGCAAAGTAGAGTTTAATTGTGTATGGTACGAAGATTAATATATACAGTAACAGTTTATATAACTAAACATAACAACACAGGGAATAAAAATATTTAGTTGATAACTTGCGCGGAACTAACATGATAGCGATTATTAGCATAGTTCTTAAACGTGTTTTCTAAAATTTAATCAATTTTGAAAGTTATAAACTGTTACAGAAACACCTATACTTAGATCGTTTTTCACAGACTCTCCCCTTCTTTTTCTTTATTTCTGTATTACCATTTTATATTCTCTTTTATTTTTAAATCACTTTCGTAATGAAAACATTATTACGATTTTTTTATTAGAATGGCAACATAGATTTTATCTAAATCTCGCATCACATTAAAGTTCAAACTAAAAGCAAATCTTGTTGATTTATCCTAAGATACTTAGTTGGGACTGTTCGTTATTGGCTTTAGGCTAAAGCTAGCGCTTATCCTTTTATTGGAATTCACTTTTATTTAAGACTGACTCGATTTTAGTAAAACTTGAACATCGTAGAATCCGGACAAAAATGAAACATGTAAGGTTATTTTAAATCACAATACTAACTACAAATTTCTTTAACAACTTTAGCCATTGCCTTGAACTGAAGTTTAAGACTGTATACTGTATTGTGTTAATAATTAAAGTCACGATTAATGATCATCATGACCTAATATTTATTCACATAATTTTAAAATATACAATATTTATTATCGTAATAAAAAACTAAAACAAAAAACATACAGTGTACCCTGCATTATTACACTGTACAACAAGAAACAACAAGAACCACGCCTCACAGAATACACCGTAAAATAGCAGCAATAAATCCGATTCAATGTATATCGAAATATTTCAAAAGAAGTATGTAATTATCGAAAAAAATTTGTTATTACGGTTATATTATTAGTCACTCGCATAATGTTTAATAATAATAAATCGAATTTCAATAATTATTAGTACTTTTAACCGATAAATGTTGGTTGGAGGGAACCGGAGATATGCCGATAATTTTGAAGTGATATATTTTGTATGTATTCTTACTTTCGTGTTCAATTCGTTTTCTACGAATTTGATTTGGCAGTCGCCATTTTGTGGGATTGTTTCTCGCTTTTTGCATGCAGGTAATTTTGGACAGTATTGGAAAAATAGAAAAAGGAAAATACTCATTCCGAAACACCATCAACATCTTGTTGTACAAGATTTTCTGGTAGACATTATGCGGTGCAGGATGGTAGGATGTAAAAGCAATCACTGTAGACTCTTGACTGTTGGGAAGCATATCTATCAATGAGTTATACAAATCCTATATATAGCTATCACTTAGAGAATATACATGGTTTTAATTCAGGCTTTAGAGATATCACGTAGAGGATAGACAGGTTATGAATTAACATATAGAGCGCTACCAATAGAAGGAAGATATTAAGATGGGCTAGAAGAAATCACAGCAGGCTTTGAACCATTAGAGCTATGACTTAGAGGATATACATAGTTTTAGAATAGAAGATAGATAGGTTTTGAATTGATATATTATTTTAATACAGCATACGTCCTACGACTGGGCACAAACCTCCTTTTGTTTCTGAGAAAGTTTTAGGGCATAAAATCTAATAACTGTAGTCAAAATTATCCAACGCTACAAATTTCTGAATTACGTGTTCAAATAATATTCTTGTAAAAGTAAAGTTACAGCCTATAATCGTATGTACGTCCTTCAGAGTCTTTTTAGTCTGAGAGCCCCTATGCTACCACGGGTCCATTAGCTTTTCTATAGTTATAATATATAACAAAATTTTGTCGAAATTTATTATTAAATATATATAATAATTTATATTCAACTATATCTCGCTAATATTTATTGTATAAGAAGCTTGAGTTGTGGATTATTGAGTGAGCGATTAATCGAAACCGAATAACATTACACTGACATAATCTATTACTCACGTTTTGCTTTAACGAAGTGACAACGATCTCTTTGTGTGAATTCAGTGTGAGCTATGTGACTTCAAGAACTGTTTCAGATTTTCTAACCGTTTTAAACATTTAAGCCGACTTTATGCCGCGTGGTTTTGGCGTAAGATAATCCATCACCCCATTTCGCCCGGTTGGTGTCGAAAAGGCTACTATGGGATATGACTTGAAAGCGACTAAGTCTAGTCCAGTTTGATGGGGCCGCGGGTGGAGAGGAGTGTCGGCATTGCGATGCGCCACTCTTCCTACCTCCGCAGCCGAACGTGGCTGGCGGCGGAGCCAGAAACCTGATCCGCCGCTGGGGTCGGGAAAGGGTACTACTGAGCGCTCTATTTTCCTGGCCCCATGGCCTATGCGTGCATTGAGGGGGGCGTTACGCAGGTAGTTGGAGGCAGTGGAGGGCGTGCCTTGTGTTCCTGGTGCGCCTTACCTGAGAAGGAGAATGGGAGAAGAGGTCCTCCCCGAGAAGGGCTGCCATGGGCGGCCGGCGCTGGTGACCGCGTGTGCGCAGCACCCGTGGCCATGCCAATTTGCGGCGAAGGTGGAACACCATGGGGTTTTAGTCGGTGCGAGTCCGACATAACCTGTCCTTGCCGTGCGAGGCGGTGGTGCGGTATTTCCATGTAAAAAGTCCAGTTTAACCTCTAGAAGATACAGGTGTACGTTTTACCGCTAAAAAACCTTTATCATATCGCTTCAATATCCGAACACTCTCTTTGCTACGAGTACCTTAGTCGGAATAGAAATCATTGACGTCGACATATCGAATGACGTTCAGTTCCGTGGTCACAAATTCGTGATACCATCCATACCATCTGGGTGATTGGTGGTTCACCACTGTGCGATTTACCAGTTTTCCTCGCATACTCTTTTAGAAATGGCTACCATTTATTCCGAATGATTGTATTGTTCCGAACAAATAGTAGCTGCCCAGTCTGTAGTGTCTCCCTGGGTCGTTCCAGGGACCTTTAATAACCGAGATTACTCATTTTAAAAGACCGGCAACGCACCTTAAATTCCCCTGGTGTTGCAGTTGTTCAGAGTGGCGGTAATCAAAATGCCAAAAGATTTCATGAATTTCTATAGATGGTGGCATTTATGCCAAACGTAAAATTTCCAGATTGATAATATACAGAGTCGTTAAAGATGCGAGATATATTGTAACTTCAATCGTCGATCTGAATGCCAAGTGTTATGATTAAGTCAAAACGGCAACGGCGAGGTCTATGGCCAGTAGATTTTTGCGAGCTAATAAAGAAGACGAAGATACTCTAGAATTAACACAACATAGACTTAACGTACACGATCCATACAGGGAACTATTTTCATGTAACATAATAAACTAAAAAAGCTAAAACTAACATTTTCTTTTAGCTCTGTTTCGGTGTGTTGTTTTGTTTTGTTTACGCATCATACGTCGGACTTATGAATAATTCAGGAACTTTGCTTTTGGCGGATTAATGCGGGCCGGGATAAAGTGAAAATCTGCACGTTTTATTTTTTATTTTCGGCTAAAATAAAGCGTCATGAAACACTGCTACTACAGCCACAGTATTAACAAATAATATAAAGAAAAAAAAAATCCGGATAAAATTTAATATAAAATGAGTGTATGCTGCGAAAGCAGGCCTAAGCTTTCGCTATCAACTTTCCATTTAAGAAAGAAAAGAAATGCTGTCACAGTTAGTAGTTAACTGTTGCTTTAATTTTCTTATCTTTAAAAAGATTTTTTTTTAAAATAAAACAGAGAACTAAGAAGGAACACTTCACACCTTGTAATTATAATGGCTCTCTTTACCACAGATACGATAATTGTTACTAAGTATTCTATACTCTTCCGACCAGAAAATAGTTCGTTGTCTCCTCCAAAAAATGCAATGCCTCAAAGGCAGTAATTACACTTGCTCTGTATATTGTTCATAACGGCATACAGCAGTGGAAGTACTGATATTTGGCGTCGGAAATAAGTAAGATGGTGGACCTATACAAACGGACTTCAAGGCTACTAGCCGTAGAAGTTGAAGAGTGTAGGAATATGAAACGTATGGGACGAACAACGCTGCTCCGTCGATTGACCTCCTGGCCGAAGTTGACTTACCTTGTCAGATAATTTGTCATGGGTAAACATACTACGACGGCTCCGTGGCGCAGTGGCTAAGCAATTGAGTTGCTGCACTAAGGGTCGCGGATTCGAATCCTGCACGGAACAAATATTTGTATGGCCTATAAATAATTGTTCCGAGTCTGGATGTTTGTCCTTGTGCAATTTATGTTTGTAAACTGCCCCCACGATACAGGAGAAAATCCTAGGTTACTTTTTTTTTTAAATACTCGTCATCAACTTCGCGCAACTGAGCGTATTGTTCTAACTGACTGATTGCAGCAGAGGAAAATAAACGTATAGTAGCGGTGAGAGCATCCACTGCACTCGCCGTAAATTCCACAGTGCGCCAGGTGCAACTCTCGCCGGCACCATTGAAATTGTTTCATTTTCACATCTGACACTTCCGTGATCAATATATCGCCATCAGTGGCCATTATGTTTTGCTGCCTTTATCCATAGTCGACGACAGCCACAGGAGGGCTCCCTTACTCCGCTACCACATGGCGATACCAATTTTCATACATTTCATAGCCCTACGGATCAGTCAACTGAAGTGACATTAAGCCACCATAGACCTCGAAGAAACGACATACGATGGGGAAGAAAGGTTCTCGAGTAGCATCCTCTTAAGCGCAGTGTTGTGCAACCCACCATGAAGCCATGGTAAGTGTGACGACTTGATGCAACAAGCAGGTAAGCGATGGATGTAGATGGCTCAGGACCGTACTTTGTGGCAATTTATGAGGGAAATCCAATGTTCAGACTGGCATTTCAATCTTATTTTACATTATCATAATGCCTATAAAATTCTGAGCATAGGCCTCCCTATAGATCCCCCCCAAACGGGTTTCCACCTTGTCGTTGCGGGGGTCTTAGTAGGCGTGGCTTGGTCACCCGCGCTGAACAAAGAGGAACCCACTTGGCTGGCCCGTGGTGTAGGGCCGGCCCGAGGTGGCAATTACGAGTGGGCTTGGTGAGCCCACTTCGGATGTGTTTGGTGGCTGTGAGAGGGGTACTTCCTCTACCGCTGTAGCCGTGATGGAGTCGCGGAGGAAGAGGAGTGTTGGTATGGCGATGCGCCACTCGCCCTATGCTCCGCGACTCTGACGGGGCCGAACCGTTGATTGATGCGGTGGTGGTGGGGCTGCGGTGGCAGAAGAGTGACGGTATTGCGAGGCGTCGATCCCCACCCGGGTTTACTCTCTGGTCGGGAAAGTTAGTGCTGTGCGTTTCGTTTGCTGCCTCCATGGCCTCCGCGTGAATCGGATTAGGGGAGTCCGTTTTGCAGAAGAAGAGGCCGGGAGGAAGGCGCCTTGTGTTCCTGGTGCGCTGGAGAAGGAAGAGGGAGGAGGAGAAGTCCTCCCGAGGAGGGACTGCCGTAGGCGGCCGGCGCTGGTGGGCTGCGATGTGCGAAAGCATTACTGTGGCCCCTGTGAAACACTATGCGGTTATAGTCGGTGCAAGACCGACATAATCCGTCCTTTGCCGTGACACGGGTATGCGTTTATAGATTGTTTTATATGTGGATTTTGCCATATTTTCCACGCTTGAATCTGTAGTTTTTATTTCAGTTTCCCTTTCTTTCTTCTGTTTCAGTTTCCTATATCGCTTATGAAACACACAGGATGATATGGGGTGGATATTCTTACACCGACACTTTATTCTTAAACCGCCATTTATTTTCTAACAATTTTATTTTATTGATTTGAAATTTTTAAAACGTATTCTTGACATATTTAGCGAAAACGGTTGCCGGAAATTTAAAACATTCGACAACAGTAGAAGCCTGAACTGTGACACGTTTTGTATGATAATTGAGCAGCGAACTCATGCATACAAACATGACATCCCATTCAAAACGAGTGCCACCGGGACATAAATGAAGATAAATTTTATCCTTCTTCGCCATAAGAATAGAACGAAAGCTTTTCTCACCTTTGGTAAGATATTCTGTAATCGAAAATACGTTCAGATATTTAACTGTATTTGAAATATAGAGGTTGTCAAAAATAACATTAGAAATTCATAATCATCATCGTTACAGCGCTTTACAAGTTTACTGCTAAAGATAGGCCCTAGGATTGTCACAAAAGACGATGCTGAGTCACTTGCATACATCGTACTAATGCATATCTTAGTAGATAGTTATCAGTTGGTGGGAGCCGCCCTACTTTGCTTTATCGGCAGGAGGTTACCACTCAAGAACCTTGAGAATCCCCACGTGAAGTTATTTGTTAACAATTCCTTTCAAGTGCCTTTTAAGGAAGAATTAAAAAGTAATTTGTACTCTAGCTGATATCAATATAGGTGACAGACGAGTTTCATCTATGGCTGCAAATTAGTGTGTACAAGTTCGAATACAAAGTTAAACCAAAGTACAATTTTAATATCTTTATTTTTGATAAAATTAAGTAAAGAGCTCCGTTGAGAAACTCGTTCTTTAGATCTGAAAAGGCGTGGCTCAGCTTTAAGACGTAATTCAAATTATTTATTACGACGAACCTTTTGCTTTAGCCGAGTTATTTCATGAAGCCGTATTGTAACAAATACAAAATTTTAGTTTACTTAAGCGGTTTCGTGTAAAGATTTAACTTACTTTTTGAAGTATTGGTTCAGTGGTGCTTAATAAATAATTCTATAATTGATTAAACTTACTAGTATAGTGCCTTTAAGGGATCATGGTTTAACAGTTATTTTAACAAATCAACTTTTTTTATAAAATGAAGTGACGAACAGACTCACAGGTGTATTGTTATTAAGTAGCTACTGGCCTCTACTAAAGATACGTAGCATGGGACTCTGGTGCTTGTGTCAGGATCAACGGGGTCTACTCGGACTGGTTTGGCATTCAAAAAGGTGTCAGACAGGACTGTGTAGCTTCCCCGTGGCTGTTTAACCTATTTATGGACAGTTGTTTGCAAACTTTGAAAGTTGAAGAATGTGGGTTGAGAATGGGTGAGTTAATCGTCAAATACCTTTTGTACGCCAATGATCAAGTCATAATTGCATCGTCGGCGGTTGAGTTGCAAATGATGGTTACTTTAATGAACTGGTCATTAAAAGAAAGGGGTATGAAAGTGAACGCAAGTAAGACGAAAGTGATGGATTTTGAAAGAGAAGAAAGTAAAACGTTATGTGAAATAAGAATAGAAGGGGAGTTGATTGAGCAAGTGGATGAGTTTGTATATTTGGGATGTTTATTTAGCAGGGATTGTAGATATGATAAGGATGTAGAACGACGAGTGAACGCAGGAAATATAGTGAATGGGGCTCTACACGATATTATGAAGAGTCAGAATGTGTCAAAAAAGGCACGTTTGGCAATTCATAATGCTGTGTTAGTCCCTACTTTAATGTATGGTAGTGAAAGTTGGGTGTGGCAGAAGAAGCATGAGAGTAGAATAAATGCTGTATAAATGCGGTCATTAATCTGAATGACAGGGTGAGAAATAGTGTGAAAAGAGAAAAGTGTGGTTTGCAAGATCACGTTGTGACCAGGATTAAGAAAGGAATGCTTCGGTGGTTTGGTCATGTAGAAATAATGAACGAGGAAAGAGTGACAAAGCAAATTTATTTTGCAGAAGTGAACGGCAAAGTTGGGAAAGGACGCCCTAGACGAAGGTTTATCGACCAAATTGGCGTTATATTGAAAAAAGGCCAGATTAGGAATACCCTTAACCGACGAGCGTGTATGCGTAGATATATGGATGTAAAGGAGGCGAGAGAGGTCTGCCAGGATCGTGCCAAATGGAAGTCCGTAGTCTCTGCCTACCCCTCTGGGTGACAGGCGTGAGTGTTTATGTAGCTACTGCGGTCCATGCACACCTGCATACAACTTCAAACAAAGAAAGCTAATGATGAATCCTCTTAGAACTTTTGCTGGCTGTAATTATCCTGACTATTTGTATCGTTCTGCTATTTCTCATTATTGAGTTGTTATCAGGATGATGCTGCTGCTCATGCTCTGTTTCAGTTTTCCCCTGTAGCCTCTTACGATACACGGGATGATGTAGGGCATTTTATTATCTTACGCCGGCATTATATTGCGAAAATCAGCTTTTGCGGAAATTTCAATCTACTTACATCTACTATCTCGAGGATAAAGCATATGGCAGAATTAATTTAGCACACTCCTTCCCCAACTCTTCCGCTTCTAACTTCGTAACTTGTAATAATGAAGGAAGTGATTATTGGGCGGACGCAGAGCGCAGCCAGCTTCCGATACCGGTTTTATGTGACGTCGCTGTTTGAACGTATTATTCAAGAATATAACGAAAATATCATTTGGATTTAATGCTCATTATAATAACGTAAAAGATACGAGAGATAATAAGTCATTATAAATGTAACAGAATTTAATTCCGTAAGCATAAAGGTACAAGAAAGTTGCCGAAAAAATGTAAATAAAAGTTACTTTATTACATCAAAGGTAACTTTTATTTATAAATGTATAAACCATGCAGTGGCGGTGAAAGAATATCCACTACCCCATTACATCCCGTTGGAGTTGTAAGAGGCTACAGAGGGAAACGAAAACAGGAGTTGGCCAGTAGCATATTTCAGCATGGTTCTAATATTAATGAATAAATGTATACGTAATGTTAATAGATTAAAGTGATCCATTAGTTTAAATTGGGGTATTCAACATAATCACAACGACACCCTATTTACAAGATACACACACGTCAAAGTACGCACCATCATCATCATCATTTACATCCTATCAAAGTCTACTGCTCTATATTGAGTACTTATATTCTATTTTGAGAACTTATCAGAAAGATGTTGCTGCCCACCTCCTGTTTCAGTTCAACAACGTGACGATGAACACCCTATGCTGGATTCTTTTACACCGGCACTACTCGGCGAACTACGTATATCAATAAAATGTACAATTTTAAATGAAACTAATTTTTACGGATTATATCGCGTTTAATTTTAACTTTTTAATTCCCGACGTTTCAGGTGGCTTACAGCACCTGAGCACCTTTACTGAGGTGTTTGACGTCCCGATGTCATAGTTAGCCCGGCTACCTTCACTTTTTTAAAATTAATTTTTGTTTCGATATACGCAGAATGAGCTTACAGTATCTTGAAGCCTAGCAGTGGTATACGTGGGTTTGGATTTAATTTTATTTAAAATTAAACGCGATATAATCCGTAAAAATTAGTTTTATTTAATGTAGTCTTCGCGTAAATATAAGAAAACATTATATACAATTTTGTTAATAATATTCGATAACATCTAGATTTGAAATTGCATACAGTGTAAAATCTGTTAACATTTATATAGTGTTAGTCAAGAGCCGTTGGCGGTCAAAGTCACTGAATTATTCATACGGTTTATGAACTTGGAATATATTTTGGTAAAACAACTTTAGTGTTACAGCAGTCTACGTCAAAGTTACTTGGAAGCGCAAGCAATAAAGCGTACGTTAAAACTAATAAAGCTACGTACCACACACATCAGGATTTTCTCTAATATCGTTAAGATGTTTTACACGAGTAAATTGCAAATGAACAAACTTTGAGACACGGAAAAATTGTTTTTGGGCCATACAAACATTTGTTCCGAGCGGGGTTCGACTTCATCAACCAGTACCTGTCAAAAGGTTAGTCACTGCACTAACGAACCTCTGTTTCAACAAAGATGGCTACTGATGCATTGTCACCTCTGACGACTAAGATGGAATGCCTTATACTGAGTCTATATACTCAGACAGGAACACTTTTACTCTAATTTTTACACATTACTTATTCCGTGTTTCACTGTAGTGAATACCTGCCCTAATGCGTGATACTGCACGAGGGTTGCGTATAATGCAAATAGTGTTAAGATATACCGTTTAAAGTTATCTGTTATGATATGGAAATGTTCCTCTATTTATTTACAATCGTAGTGGGGTAGCGCGGGTATAAAAGTTTCATACATTGTTTTGTTTGAAAAATGTTACCTGCATAATAGGAACTTTTCCCGAATCAAGAAAGCGCTTTAATGTCAGCTACTAACTATAAAATTGTTGTTTTCTATCGAAAAATTACATAGCCTAAGGGATTAGTAAGTCGAAGTGGCAATGGGCATACATTTTGGACGACATCCATTAAGCGACGACGAGCAACAAAAAAGTCCAGTCCTGAACATAGGCCTCTACCATAGATTATTTCCTAGGGGATGTTTGCCATAGTTGCTACACTTGGCAAGCGAATTGGCAATCGCAGCTTTTTAATTTTCTTCAGCTGTTATCAGAAAGACACAACAGCCCATCTCTTCGTTCAGCTTCCCTCCGTCGCCTCTACGATACCCACAGGATGATATGGGGTAGTGTATATACCGCCTTTTACACAGTAGTGACAACATAAATATGCTTAAAAACCGTTTTATTTACATATAAAGTGTAACAAAACTTTAATATTGAAGATGATTTGACGCCGCATATTTTCTTTGTGAAAATTATGCGCGTCGTTGTGTTAAGGACTCGTTAAGATGGTATTAAAGTTTCTTGTAATGTGTCGGCACGTTTGTTAATGGCTAATAATGTGTTTGTTTACTGACGTATGGGAAGAGAATAGTTTCAGTAAAACTTTTTCTGCTTTTGAATAATAAAAATACATTCGTACTGTTACATAGTTAGGAACAATATATTAACCAGCTACTATCAGGTGGGATAGTAGACAGGCACTGGCTTCAAATAATTATAAAACCTACATGAATTAGTCTCTGAAAAAAGCAACACTACATAATCTCGGTATCATTTTTTTAAGACAGATGCTGGCAACTTATTGTACTCCTTTGCTGTACGCATGACGAACGATGAAGCAAACTAAATCTGTTATGAAATAAGTGTTTTTCTTATTGTGTTTTTCTTATGGCACCAACATTAATCAATTATAACTGCATCATGTAACAGTTTTTTTTTTTTATACTGGCAATGCTATTCACGTTACTAATATTCGCTGTAACCACTCCTTGTAAGCTTAAAATGCTTGTGTTAGGAGTTCACGACAGTAGTCGAAAGGCGGATTCGAACCCACGACCTTTGAGTTCGTGGTCCGCACCTTGCCATTAGGCTACTCGCTTACAGTAGTCCAACCAAACATATAAAACTAACCGCGTTTCTTGCTCGCGTAATATTCGGATAAAATTAATTAATTTTCTTAAATACTAGTATAATACGAACGAAAATATTTGCTAATAAAAATAACATGCTAATTAGATCATCATCAACCCGTAAAAGCTCAGGGCTGTACATGGGCCCTTCCATAGAGTGGATTTTTTTTAGAGAATAAGTGTTATAAACGAGCACACTGTCCACCTATGGATAGTAAAAAAAAATGAAGTGATTAAATAGAATACAGTCGACACAATTAAAATGTATTTACATAACATTGAAATAATATATACAATATTAAAAACCATAATAAAGAAACTTAAACTGTATATATAATAATATATAATATATAGAGTATATTACGTACAATTAAATTGTAATTGTAACATATGTAATAATATTCGCCCCAAACCAACGTAAATGAGAAGTAATAAATTGCCCAATTTATAATAACAAATTAATGACATGCGATTGACTTACGATTTAACGACTCGGAAAATTTAATGTCCCAACAGTCACGAGCAACATAAATTATTATAAACACAACACGCAATGATGTGTATTAACAATAAACCTTTGATCGATATTAATCAATTTCCTTTTATGGAAAAATATATTCTCGATTAAGAATCAAAATGATGCGTTGTAATCCCTGACTAAGATGGAATGCCTCGTTTCCAGTAAAATAGAATAGAATAAAATATTTTTTTATTTAAAATAGACCCGTATTACCATCATAGCCCTACTATACAAACACTTCAGCACTTCGATATACCGACAGTCAACTTGGCACCGAGTTCTTCGAGAGAGCGTGTCGCCTTCTTGAAGAACAAGACCACTGCACTTCTGCTCGACGCCTCCGGAGAAGTCTCACCATGGCGAACGGAACTAAAGAGCTTTTGAAGGACTTGGCAACCGGTTTTTTCACCCACTTTCATAAGCTCCCAATAATTCCATCCAGCCTGGGCCTTGCTGTCTCTAGGTGCTGGAGAGCCATTCTAATCTCGCTCAGACTGACTTCCGGATATTATCGGAATAGTGTCGAATAAGACTTGCTTTTTGATCGTTACCTTACACTTGCGTGTGGCTCCAACAATGATTTTTTGCTCTCACCCACTCAAAATCTCAGGTGCCCGAAACGATGCTGCCACACCTCGGTCTTCAACTTGACAGTTGGTTCTTTCTGACAGACAGATCTCCGGCAAAGTCTGGAGCCTTGGTTCCGCTCGATCACTTTCAGTACAGCTGTATTGAAGTTGCGGGTCGCTGCATGCATTTGGAGATCTGTCTGTTCAGTTCCTGTATGCTGTCAAATCTGTTGAAGACTGCAGCTTAATTTCCGTTTAACAGCCATGAGATTGAGAGAGAGAGTGTGATCGGAGAGTTTTGTGTTTAGGTGTTGTGTTTATGTTTGAGGGTCTGCTTTTGCAGAACTTAGCCCGACCGCATGGATAGTTTCCATGCTTATCATTCATATCGTCCACTGCATTCTCACTGCATCTTCCAGGCACTGAAAATGGTTTTGTAACACGAGCTGAAAAAGGTTCGGGACTTTGATTAGAGCGAGGGGACGGAGCGTTGACTTCATTAGACGAGACCTTCCAACTTAACGTTTAGGTTCAGTGTTCTAACCATTCGGTGATCGCTACCAGTTTTCACCCTCGCGATCACTGAGACATCACTGAACAGTTGTCGTCTGGTCGTCATAATGAAGTTAATCTCATTTTTTGTCGAACCGTCGGGACTCGACCAAGTCTACTTCCTGTGAAGTCGCTTCTGGAAGAAAAAGTTCATCATAAAGAGTTCCTCTTTCTCCATGAAGTCGGCCAGCTGTTGGCCTTTAATCGTAATATTATATTTAATCTTTCTAGTCATCGCACATATAAATAGTAGAAGGGAAACACTTTACTTACTAGAAAATCTGTGAAGATTCTATACGGCTATTCCTGGAAGAACACTTATGTGATTGACAAATCAGCGAGTCTATTCGGAAATAATACCCATGTTCATGTTCTTATTAAAAGATTCATCAGCTTATCAAAGTTCATTAGAAAACATAGATCTCTCCCATAGCTGCTACACTTGGCACGCGGGTTGGTAACCGCATTTTACTATTATTTTGATCTCATTTTCCTATGCTACTGATCCTCTGGCATGATATGGGCAGTGGATTCTTTGGCGCCTCCGTTACAAAGCGATTATCATCCTCATCATCACATCCTATCAAAAGTCCAATGTTAAACATAAGCCTGCCCCATAGAATGCCTCATAAGGAGGAGATTAGCCATAGCTACCACACTCCGTGGTCGGGTCAGTAACTTCAGTTTCTTATTATTTTGAGTTGTTGCGAGGAACATGCTGCTGCTCTTTTCTTATTTCATTTACCTCTAACACCTATACAACACGCACGGGATGATATAGGGCAGCTTCTTTAGCCGCGAATTTTTTTTTTTATAGAATATAAGTGACAAACCAACACACAGTCCACCTGATGGTAAATGGATACTGTGGCTCATAGACATCTACATTTATCCTCGATTAAGAATCGATATGTAGATGCGTTGTCGCCCCTGAGGACTAGGATGGGGATTGTCTCG